>CAJQZM010038898.1:0-27996 GCA_907164665.1 Colias nastes
CACGATCTAGCTGATAATATTGAAATCTTTATTTCGTGAATAAATTAATAACCTTTATATAATAAGGAAAGAACCTTGAGCATATTTATTATATTATACTTTCAAACACAAACACGAAATGGGTAACTGGAAACTGGAAGTAGCAAGAATGGCTATGTATACATCTTTCCCGGTAGCTTTATTCTTCTTTTTTAATCAGCCTACGTATTTTGAAGAGTGGGTTACGAATACTAAACGGCAAATCTTCCCACCAGATAATGTAAAAGACAGAGAAGCCTTCCAACAACTCGTCAAGGACATGAGAAAAAAGCAAATGCAATCCCTCGAGGACTGATTTACGGGTTACCTTTAGTGCTGGATTTGTTAATATAACATAGATTTAATTAAATATACGTGAAGTTTTATCCATGTTTTTCATTTTAAAATTAAACAAATTGTTGGAATGTTTGTAACATTTAATTTGTACTTTGTGACTTGTAAGTAGTGTTATTCCACTTTTTCGTGTCTTGTTTTATAACGATAACTTAAAACAAGTGCTAAGACATTGGATGCTAATGATGCATATATAACATATTTGACACCCATATAGTGTCCGATCAAACCAGAAACCATTGGTGAGAGCACACCTGATAAAGATGCAATACTATTGGACGCACCTATCAAAGTACCTTTATGTTCCTGATCCTTCTTCCTCAATATCATTTCCAACGTAACTAACCTACCCACAGCATTTCCAATAGACATTGGAACTAACCATATAGTGTAAATAAATATGTTATATGACAAACATAGTCCTAAAATCGAAATTGATAGAAGTAAAAATACATGGTAATTTCTTGCACTAAAGTCCTTGTCAGTGGGATAAAAACTATTTATATATCCCATGGAAAAGCTAGAAACTGCACCTATAATACCTTGCAGGGATATTACATAACCCACATGTTTTGGTGTAAGGTCATACTGTGATTTTAAATATAATGCATAATTTGTATAATAGACACCCATTGAAAAGCCCAAAAGTGCCTTAAACATAAACACATCCCAATATTGTGACCATTCAACTTTTGCTAATTCTTCGACAGATTGTTTACTATTATAATAGATTAGTTGCAAAAAATTATGTTCTGGGTTTTTCTTTACAGCATTCTTATTTATCTTGATGCTGGTTTTGGGCAGCATGTTAACACAACCTGTAAGTATTATAAATATCAAATAATTATTTCATCATTTATACAATTTTAAAGTAATGTATTTAATACAATCATTGGGTTTGTTTGTAACATGGAATTTACCTGCATTCACTATAAACACAGTTGCAACAATTAAAGATATATAGAAAAATCCATTTTCTGGAAAATCTTCAGCTATATGTCCTCCAATAACAGGGCCCAGAGTCATCCCCATTCCAGAAATAGCGGCCATCTTCCCAAATATAACAGATTGTTTTTTTTCATCCTTTTCATATTCAGGAACCAGGGCCTTTGTTAATAATTGTGTTTGCTTGAATAGCCCTGAAAGTTATTTTCAGACATTAAAAAGTACAAATCCTCATAAAATTGTATGTATAGTGTTTAATATAATAAAATAAATATCAAACTTTTATATTTGACTTGTAGTTTTATTATCTATAATAAAAACAAATGCTGATAAAAAGTATTGATAGTGCAATAGTTTACCTTTGATAACCTATACTAATGTAATATTATAAATAATGTTAATATTGAACACATTTTCGCGCACTTAGAGACACACAGACAAATTTTTCTAAGTAGAATTTTAGCACCAGTACAAAAAATTCATTTATTACATTTAATCAAATAATGTAGTTCTACAAGGTCACTGAATTATATAGTATCTAATTTGCAAATAGATTAGGAATAATATGTCATAACGTTAAGAAATACATGCATCAAACAGTAAAGAATATCAATCATTTTAAAATATTTACCTAATACTGCTCTCAAGATGATTATGACTATAACAGAAGTTGTTAATCCCAAAGCCACATAGGCTGTGGAACATATAAATAAAGTGTAAATTAATATATTTCGACATCCCTTCAAGTCACTTAAACTGCCCTGAAAAAATAAATTCATGAATGGTCATACTCTACCTTATAACCATATATATTTATATCCTGCGATACAACAGTGTTCACTTACTATAAGTGGTCCCGATCCCAACTGAAATCCTGAATACATCGAACCAAGTAGGCCAATATATAATTGATTCCCTCCCATTTGCCGAACATGATTAGGTATTAATGGAACTATAAGGCCAACCGCTAACAAATCCTATAATGAAAAAAGGTAATTTGCAAATTTAATTACGTATATTTTATTCATGATTAGCAAAGTATAAATAATACATACCAGAAATGCAACCAATTTTATAATGGAAATTGTATATGTCATTTTATTTGTTTTATCCAATTAAACCATTGAGTAACAAGTATAATATTTTGTTTCCAGCTTATATTTATAATGGTGGTCGCTAACTGAAGACTTAATTGAAAGTTGTTACTTCGAAAACTAGTTTAAAAACTTTACGATTAATCTTCAGAGATCAGACTTCAAACTTCAAGGCCTTCCTGTCTGACATTGAAAGACCACTGTGACCTGTGTGACTGTACAGTGTACTGTCCATTTGACCACTGACAGATCACAGAACTGTCACAAAACAGCTGTTTAAGTTTATTGCCAAGAGTAAAATGTATTTATTCTGTCTTTTTATTTTATAATATGAAGTCGATATTTGGGCATTGCATTGGAGATTTCCCGCAAGCAGCAAACCACCTGGGCTACGATGATGGTATGAACTTCCGTAGCAGATTCTTCTCGCTAGCCATTTCTGACAAAAATCATTATTAATGGGTGGGTACTTAATCATTTATTGTTAAATTTTATATCCTTTTATCCGTATTCCACCAGAGTGATGTTTCAGTATTTTAATATATGATTAAAATCCATTAGCATTCATTATTTAATTCATTTAATTATCATTTAATTCATTCATTATTTCATTAAAATATGATAGAAAACATTATGAAGTTCAGTACCACGGTCATGAAATAAATATAAAAACGATAAAAAAGTAATCCTTTGACAGCTTATCAGCTATATTTGACATATTTTGTAAATGTCATAAAACTGCAGATATTCTAATTAGGTACAATTATCAAAAGCAATAGTAAATATTTTTTATTTAATTATTAAGTGAAAAATTTATAGTTAAAATATGCAGTAAAATTACTAAACACTGAGGAATTCGCACTTTTGTTTTATTTCCATAATTAAAATAAAAATGGATTCATCTTCAATTGTAAGTTCTAACAACGATACAACGTATCAGACTACACTGAAAGGAGAGTACAACAACTTTAGTGTCCACGAGCTAGCTCTTCATGCGATGCGTGATAGATGTTTGTTACTGCAACGAAGAATTAATGCGTTAGAAAATGATAATAATAAACTGAAACTAGATATATCAAAAACAGATAATTCAACATACAATCCATTGCAAGACGACGAAAAAGTTACTCTACAGAAGAAGATAGCGGAACTTAACAAACAGAAGTCACAACTTTTGCATCATGTGTTCTTGGTTCAATGTGAAAATAAGAATTTATGGAGAAAAATTGCTTCATTAAAGGGTCCTGAAAAAGTGCCTGTTAAAGAACATACCAAACAACCTTTAATCCGTACAAATACTTACATTCACAGTACACCAAAAATGAATACTCAATATCAGGAAAAGTTTTCAGAGTCAAGCTTGGAAGAAATATCATTGAAACTGATAAATAGCTATATAC
This sequence comes from Colias nastes, assembly GCA_907164665.1. Classification (NCBI taxonomy): domain Eukaryota; kingdom Metazoa; phylum Arthropoda; class Insecta; order Lepidoptera; family Pieridae; genus Colias; species Colias nastes. The sequence goes on from CAJQZM010038898.1 coordinate 3,812, forward strand.
AAGAGAAATCACAATTGGTTGAACAGTATGAACAAATGGCGCAGCTACAAGAGTTGGAAGCTGATAGTGCTCTAAATGTGGATTCTATAGGTTTTACTTATTTGGAAGACCCTGATACCGATTCATTAAAAGAAATACAATCCCAAATTGAAAAATTCCAATCAATAAAGAAAGAAGTTGCACAGCAGGAAAAAGATTTAAAAACAGTTATATCTAGAATTGAAACTTTATTTGGTGGTATGTAGTACTCTAAGAATTTACTGTACTTTGTATAAATTTAGAGTACAAAATTACTGTATAAAGTTATTATATTTTATACAATAACTTGTTACATTTAAGTTTATTTCTGCAAAGAACAGTAAATAAACAAATGTAGCTATTAAATTAAAATCAAGTGTTTGTTGTTTTGTTTAGCAGTAAGCCCTTTTATTGCTTGTAACAAATAGGATGAATTCCAGTTGTGAATTGGAATCTAAACCACAGAATTAAAATAAATGTTACCTTTACCTAACTAATAAGTACTTATTTACTTTTCAGATGGCTATAAATGTTCTGCATGCTCAAACAATAAAGGAAAGTCTATAAAAATGGAAGACAAGGAAACTGAAATAAGCAACAGTCTTGTAAACTTTGCAACTCAAACGGATTCCATATTATTTGATAATTTCATTGAACTAAATACAAGTTCTGATAATAAAAGTATCCAAGATGATGAAGAGAATGACAAAAGTACAGAGCCCTATGACAAAATTTGTCCTATGTGTGGTGAATCATTTAAAAAGGAAATTAACTTCTCAGACTTTCAAACACATGTAGAAAGTCACTTTATTGGTGAAACTGAAATGGATTCTTTAGATAATTTCGAAAACCCAAGTTCTTTTGATAATATTTCGTAGCTGTATTTGAAATAACAATCTAAACATTTAAATTATTATGGCTAAATAATTGATGCACTTACTTTTTGAAGATCTAATTGGTAACTATCTATTTAAAGTACTGGGTCTGCAATCATGTCCAAAAAATTAAAAATAAAGGGACCATTAAATCAATTTTGATTTAGACTTTAATATATTTTAATTTATATGCATATGGATGATTAAAACATTGAAGGCATCATACAATTATAAAGACTTATATTATTATAAATTTCATAATTTTGTAGGGAATATTTGCACAATTGCATTCTAAATTTATTCCTAGCTTACCTGTGTATTACTGTTAATATGCTAGTTTATGCACCTTTTTTCAACATGTAATTTTTATGTTTTATTAATATGTACTTAATTTCAAGTTAACAATGGTATGTTATTATACATAGGGAAAATGGGAAAAGATAAAATATGAGGAAATTTATTGGCTTCAATCATAGATGTATGTATATTGTGTTATCATTTTTGTTTTATATACTACTAGCATTCCACCTGAGGCTTCATCACCATTTTCTTCTACTTAAAATAGGTATGAAAGCCGCCTGTTTGAATAAAACTTGAATATATGCTATGTGTTAGGATATCAGTGTAATTTTATGTAGGTCAGGATAAATTACCAGCAAATTTTATATAGAGAGTTCGAAATTATTAAAAGACATAGATTTATAGATTTAGGGAGAGAATGCTTGCCTTTTTGTCATATGTTCCAGTTATGTTCACAACAAAGTGAATAATGTAGCTAAGGTATTAAAGCTTATGAAGTTACATTCATATTTGAATTAAATTATCAAAAACTTTAATTTATTAATATTTTCTTAATAATTTATACAATTATTTTAAGGTTAATTTTATAAGTTAAGGTAATTTGTATTAAATGAAGGCATTAAATAAAATAATTTTAACTATTTTCATCTGTGTTTTAATCATTTTATAATAAGTCTAATTCTATCTTCAAATTATATATAATATTTAAGAACTACATCTATGCTAAATCTGTTGGTTTCACGTCTGTAGACTCTGAAGGTTGTTGTGTAGTTTTTTGCAACAAATTTTTACTGAAAAAACTGGGTCTTTCTTTCTTCATTTCAATAATTCTTCTTCCTTCCCAAAATTGCTTAGGCTGTAAGCAAAGGTAAATAAATGATATTTAAACTGAAAATATTATTTTATTTGAAATTTATTAATGAATGGGCTTGATACTAAAAATAAAACAGCATACCTGTTCTGGTAAGTTTTCACCCTCATACAAAACAATGACATCATTTTCAATCGGCTTATTTCCCAACTTTTCAACTATAACATCTTGGATTTCTTTAGTTTCCGCTTCAATTTTCTTATAACAGTTACCTGCACACATCAAACTCATTCTGAACATCTTTTTTAAATATATTGCCAATAATTTTGAGCTCTAGAGATACTAAAAAACTCTAATTTTGGAATTTCCGGGATAAAACCTATCTTATATTACTCGTGGATAACGTAGCTTTCGAATGGTGAAAGAATTTTTAAAATCGGTCCAGTAAATATAAATTTATAAAGAATAGAAAAAATTCGATCACGAGGCGGGACTCGAACCCGCATCCTTTCGCGCCATTCCGGGGCGGATGCCTGACCAATTCAGCCACTCGTGACCCGCCAGAGCAAAGGAAAGGATGCGGGTTCGAGTCCCGCCTCGTGATCGAATTTTTTCTATTCTTTATAAATTTATATATTTATAAAAAGCATTTGAATGCCATAAAATAATAAATATCAATTTCATCGGTCCAGTAGTTTATGAGCCTATTCATTACAATCAAACAAACAAACAAAGTTTTCCTCTTTATAATATTAGTGTAGATATGATTTGAAGCTTACCACATAGCCGACCTCGCTCATGATTATGACCACATTCATGACACACAATTATGTTTGTTTTAGGAACAAGCATTTTCCAAATATAATCAGGTGATCCGAATTTCCTTTTCCACCTCTTTTCCACCGTCCTCCGAAATTTCGGTACTGCCAGAAGGAATCCATCTCCAACAATATCCTTCAAAGAAAACTGCTTTCTTTGACGCTGGACCGGATTTTCGTGGACATAAGCAAGCGCTAACTCTGTAAATAGTGTTTACGGTTCAAAATTCTTTTTCATTCAAATTATTAGATATAGGTTTTCATGTACTTAGATATGTATTTATCATTATAACTTACCATTTGGTGGATGTCCAAATATATTCTTCACATTTTGTTCCACAATACGTATCATTCGAATAATACTTTGAGTCACACGCGGGATCATAGTGAATAACTTATATATTATAATTACATATGAACTTAACCTCAACACTATTAGCTTCGAATCCACAGACCACAGTTCGAATCTCTTCTTCTCAGACCAAAATCTAAACATTGTCTTTGTCATTCGTAATGTCAAAATTGACATATGGCAACAACAGATAATTATTAATTAATATAGATTACTAGGAGATAATTGTGGAGATAATATTACTAGGTATTATCAACGAAGAAGTATTTTCTTTTTCTTTTGTTAGTTTTAACTAAATTTTGCTGCGACATTTCTTTACAAATAATTTATTACCTTACCCACTACACCTTAGAGTATTTATTACAGTAGTAAAGAGCGCGTGTATTGCACAAATTGCATAGTGCACATCGTAGGCAGATGAGCTATAGATACTATATAGATATGTGTGTGACCAATAGGGATGGGTAGGTATCAATTGCGTGTTGAGCTATCGATAAGTTATGTAAATAAATATGTATCTTAAGTAAATTTTATGTTCAATATGTTATTAAAGGAGAAATGTATGAATAAAGTATAGATATGTAATTTTAAATTTGTTTACCAACTGAATAATGTGTGTTTATTCCATTTGAATATTTTTTGTATTAATTATTATATTATGTACTTTAAAAAAATTTAATTGGAATATCTGAAAAACGTGTGGACTTCTTAAATATTAAAGTTAATAAAATAAAAGATCGGGTTTAGTACTATTTTTTAATAATAAATCAAATAATACTAGTATTTAAAAAATGTTAAATAAAAATAAGAAATAATTAATAATTTAAAATGAAATAATAAACAATATTAATAATTTTTTTATTCAATTTTATCAATTCTATACCTACCAAAATCTTCGAAAATCAATTTAGCGGTTAAAATATAATATCGTAACAATACAATATACTTTACATTTACACTATAATACATTCGCATTTATAATATTAGAAAGTGTATGATACAAAACACACCACAAAATTATTTTTAATACATTTTTAAAAGAGTTTTAATTTTAAAGTTAAATAATTAATAATATGTTAAAATATAGTTCTTCTTGTAAACTATCGAGTACAGCGTTGTTCAAGTCACATCACTACGATCACGTGGCGGCCGCGGCAGTGAGCTGCGCGAAGGGTGCGCGAGCGAGCCTGCACGTGTCCGCCTCCCACTTCCCCTTCACCCTAGCGATGCTAGATTTATTTTTATAAAAATAAATACAACAATCGATTTACCGATGAAATGTGATACTGGATTTCAATTTTGTTTTTTCTAGTATCGTTCTTGCAAGATCGAACTGCACATTTCACCATGTTTATTCGTAAATATGAAAAAAATGCCTAGAGAAACGCACTTCGATAGCACTCAACCACGACTACGAGCCTTAGATCATTAAGTAATGGATAACACTCACAGGCGCTTCCCCTTTTGCCGAGGTATAAGATTTTTCAAATCGAAAAATCTTATGCATTCATAAAAACTACTTGCGTAATCGATTACAAACACTGTGCGTATTCGTAAAACATCGAAAGGACGTCTGCGAGTGCTCCGCTAAAAATGCCGTTTTGTGCTGTCAAGTCTTGCAGAAGCAAGTCAAACACATCAAATATTAAAAAGATGGAATAACCTTTCATTTGTAAGTATTTTTTTATTTTTTTTACGTAAATATCAATTTAAATGCAATTTCTAATAATCGTCGATGTATCGTTTAGCGATATGATCAAGACAAATAATCGAGTCATGTGTTTACTCGATCATTGATGCGGCCTCACGAGACTATCATGGAAAGAAAATATACAAATTTAATCTTTATGAACTAAGAGATAAAGTTGAATTTAAAACGCGATATTGAACCGCATTCCCCACGAGACTATATTTTAAAGAAATACAAATTTAGCGAGACTATCTTGAAAAGAAATACAAATTTAATCTTTATGAACTAAGCGATAAAGTTGAATTTAGAACGCGATATTGAACCGCACTCCCCACGAGACTATAAAGCGATGTAGCGAGACTATCTTGAAGAGAAATTCAAATTTAATCTTTATGAACTTAGTGATAGAGTTGAATTTAAAAACTCGTCGCTTAAAAGGTCGTAAATTTTTACGACTTTCTTAGTGACGGACTGCTTTTAACTTGAACGTCGATAAAAAAATATTTTTCTAAGTATAATTTGAAATGAGATGAGAATTAATCTTTATTATATTAAAATTTTACACAACTGCATAAAAAGGAGTATAATGTTTATTTTGTAAGTCTTGTATATATTTATTAAAATTTACGCTCGGTTACTTTTAACTGGCAGAACATTTTAATGGTACGGAACCCTTCGTGCGCGAGTCCGACTCGCATTTAGCCGTTTTTTTTGTAATGTTAATCTTGTAACCTTTCTATTATGTAATCTATACTAATATTATAAAGCTGAAGAGTTTGTTTGTTTGTTTGTTTGAACGCGCTATTCTCGGGAACTACTGGTCCGATTTGAAAAATTCTTTCGGTGTTAGATAGCCCATTTATCGAGGAAGGTTATAGGCTATATATCATCACGCTACGACCAACAGGAGTGGAGCCACGGGGGTGAAACCGCGCGGAGCAGCTACTTTGTTTATATGTATGTATTAATATTGCGTATATTTCAGATTTACAAAAAATCCTGCTTTAAGGCTAAGGTGGATTGAATGCTGTGGGAGAAAATCAGAATGGACACCTCGGTACAGAAATAATAAAAATTTCTGGACCGATATTTATTTTATTGAATATAATATGTGATGTGTTGAATAAATACATATTCAAATACAAATAAAATGGCGTTTTATTGTTTTTTCGTATGCATATAATAATGATGAAAACGTTACAAATGACCTGTGTAGTATTTTTTATGAATATAATATTAATGTTATTTCTAATTTCAACAAAATTATTATTTTTGTAATATCGATATGGTTACATCCCTTTAGAGCGATTGTATTATTACGTATATGTACAGAGATTTTTCTGTGTAATCGATGTATGTGTGCAAAAACATGCTAGTCTGTCAATTTTGTAATAGTTTGAGTTTGTAAAGACACAAATTATTTTTGTGAATGTGTGATTGTGTTTCAAAGTGTGAGTTACCCTCCCCGCACCAAAATCGGCAGAAAGTTTAGTTAGAACATTTGCCAGCGTGCTCCATCCATTACTTAATGATCTAAGCTACGAGCGCTCGCGGCGGGAACTGGGAAGTTCGTGTTGTTCCCACCTGTGCCTACTGTTCCCACTTCGTTGTTCGCACTCTATAGATAGTATATATACTCTAAGCACTACACATAATAAGCGAAAAATCAATGAATGTTAATAAGTCAAAAAGACTAGAATCTAACACTGGTCAAACTAAATAATAACTAAAAAAAACAATTTGACAAGTGACAATCAGCTGTCGAAGAGGGGAGGAAAAGGCCGAATGCTTGTGTGATAGCATGTTATGTAGTTCATGTCCTCAAGCGTTTCGTTGCAGTTGTAGCTATGGCGTGTTTAAGTTCGAGTAGGCTCTGTGCTCGTGTACAAGATAAGTTTATGTGTCAATTTGGACATAAAGTTCGAAGGCAGACTGTATTTGTGAAACTCAAACCTCCCGGACCAACTCCATTGCGGATATTTGGAAAGACTTGTCAGGTTAGATAACATTTAATCAAAAACATACAGAATTTAATAAAAAATTAATAATAGGTACATCTATGTTTTCTATAATCGATAAAGCTCAATATTGGTAACATTCCTATATTACCTATATAAAAATCTTACAATATCTTGTGTTCCCATTTTGACAATTATCCTTTTTACATAACAGCATGACATTAACCTATAAGTCAGCTGATCTATTTCATAATATTATTATTGAATGAAGTAATAAATTTTATACAAATACTGTTTGTTTATGTTTCTCAAAATAACATTGTTGGGTGTAACTGGTATGGGAAAAGCTGAAGTGAAATCTGCAAACAGTGGATTTCGTTTCAGTACCTACATACAGCTTCGAGAGAGCCCGCCGATTTTGATTTCTCCTTGCTTTTACTTTTTCAAACAAATTCATGTCGTTGACTTTAAAATATTTACTCTTTATTATTTTATACTGTAACACTATTGATGTAACCTTCCTTAAATGACTCATTTTCGCTGTTATTAGTGGTGGCCTTAATTCTATGGTTTAGTTCGCATTAAGTGCAATTAAAATTATGAGAATTGTTTGTGATGATAATTTTAACGATGCATTATGATTTATCATGTACGGTTGATTTTGCAAAGCGTAGAGAGATATAAAGGGGAGAGTCGCGAAGTAAGAAATGCTGCAAACGGCGACGTAGCGTTGTGCTTTCTCGCGAAACGTACGAGCATGCAATGTAAAATCTCTACAGTCATACTGACTTTCTAAACAACAATTATTTTTCACATTAATATTTCATTTAGCCTCTTCAATAGCGATTGAATTCTTTGTTTATCGACTTGGGAATAATTGATTTGAAATAAACGTAAATACAAACGATAGCTAAAAAAGATCGCGAAATTTTGCTGTTTTATATTTTCTATTCAATGTTTCGAACTACGGATTTAGTTCTCAATTCGTACTTTTGTGTACCTAATATTAATTTTTATTTAATTAATTCACTTCGCTCACTTTCATTTGGTCGATTAGGAAAACGAGAACCGTGACACAACAAAATATTACATTTTATCCAAGGAAAGTAGCTGTGTAAAAAGTAATTGTTTACCATTATTATTTTAAAAATTTCGTCAAGGTTACAACAATACAGATAAAAATCAATTAAACTTATTACTAACGCAATGTATATAAATATAGCATCCTTTCTCTAGAGGAAATTATGTATATTAAATGTAAATATTTCATGTTGTTAGTGAAAGTTGTGAAATTATTCGTCGAATTTTTAATAACTCCAAAACTGGGTAACGGACTCGACTTGTTAACATCGCCATCGCGTCCGCGTCTCTCGCTGTATGAAGTTAATAGCCTTTCTTATTTCATTCTAGTTCGTTTCGCGAACATTGACCTGGATTACTTTAATCGTCAACAAAATCTAGCCAGCAATGATAAAAGTTATTGTATAGCAACAGTGAGTTCACAAAAGTACTGGTGTTTACTTTTTCCGAGCTTCACATTTCAATTTATTGATAACTCGAAGTTCTTTATGACATTGGACTTTAACCCAAATTCATAATCGCTTATGATATCGCATCAATTTCTAAATAACTAAACATTTTCAAAACCGGTCGTGTAGTATAAAACATGTCAAGATTGTTAAACTTCGTATTATACAGAATAGAGAGCCTAGTTTCAATACCAGTGTGTACGTTTCAAGCTCCCACAATAGTCAGTTTCAGTGCTGTAATAAGTACGTGTTATAACTGTCATGAACGTAGGCATTATTGTCCATTATTTGGGAAAATGAATCGGTCGAATGGATCGCGTGGCACGTAACGTCCTGCGTAAATGAAGCTCACTAGAAATGCGGAACACACAACTATTTGTTCAGTCGACATTATTGTATAAGAGTTTGCAACAACGCATACGACGTAGCATATGTTATTTTCGACTTACAACATTTTCTTCGATTCCAACTTACGTGATTACAATACTTATACATAGATGAAAATGCTTCGTTGTACAGACGTAAACTGCTTCCTATGATTTCTTATTCTGATTAGAATTAACCTATTTTAATGTTAATTTTGTATTTATTATTCAATTTTTGAAATTGGGAATAAATCACCCATAATATTCAAAGCTTACGTAAATTGACGTGATTATCACATAAATAGGCGTGGGTACCAACCAGATTGTGACACACAGAAGCCGTCCTCATGTTGGTATCTAATATCTATTCTATAATTTATTTTGGACTCGCTTTCGCATTGTTTACATAGTAGAGTTTTAAAACACAGGTTATAAACTTTGCCGCACAATAGGTAAAAACGTACCTAATGTGCGTCTTCGTATGTTTGAACTGTGATATTCTAGTTAATGCATACTTAGTAGATATATCTGAGACGATCTCCGATTACGAAGTGTCCTTGTACGAATGTTTAGACTAGTATAATTGGGCAATCACTTCTCATCGTCTCTGGACAGCAAACAATGAACGCATGGTTTGACTGTACACCTTAATCACAATATTTTAATCATGTAGATAATTACTGTGTATTGAAACGTCTACGACTCTTTGAAATTTGTTTCTTTGATTAAAAATATTGAAGATATAGTCATATTTAGAAATTGTCATACCTTACAATATTTGATGATACGAGTAATTAAACTGGACAACGGCTGTAGTTAAATTTAAGGTGGAATCGAAGAAGCATTCGCCAATAAATATAACGCTCATAAAATTTAATTGTAGCTAAACGTATATTTGTTAATATAAAACGGAACACGAATATAATAATATATTATAGTAATGTATAAGCGTATTACAGATTTTGAGAGCGTAACGAGTGCATATTTAGCAATGCACAAATAGTAGATACTGCAACACTCATGACGATGGAATTGCGTTTTTAAATTAGGACGAAGGTAACGCGAGACTCGATCCTACTTGATTACATTTTCTCATTTAAATATATTTGAATTATATGTTTAGAATTCTCTACATCAGGTTATAATACTTGAAAGCAGTTTTCAATCCTCAATGAGGGCTCAATGAAATGATTTGTTATAAAGTTTGTGTATGATAACAGATGTTTAGTAATAAATTCAAGCATGTATTCAGGTTAAATATAACGAGAAACATATTTTTATTCATTATGGGTTATACAGTAAGACTTTAATATTAATCTACATGCAATGTCTTCATCTTAAACCTTCTTGTAACCTCGGATATAATTGCACCTTCTAATCTCGCTATTGCAAAAGAAAGAATTGTGTTTCATGATTTTCTTGTGGAGTTCAAAATTTTAAAGACGATTACAAGAGTGATTGCCAAACCTGATTAACAAAACTTACACTAATTCCAAAAGAATTTTTTATTATGTTTTAGATCTAGATTTCAATAAATTAGCCTTTTGAATAAGAATAATATGTAGCTTTACAATATCTAAACAGAGTTTTAATTTAAAGAAGCACCATCAGTTTCTCTTACAACCCAATGCATATTTTACCATTAATCCAAGGATCATAGCTATTCTCGAAAGGTTTTCAAATTGACCAATTATAATCGTATATTGTAAAGTTCTCATGCGTCCTTGGATTTTAACCTCTCGTTCGATGGAGCGGTCTTTGACCGACTTGCTGGCTGTAGCTCTGTACCTTAATTATAACCTTCGTCTTTCGATTACCCACTTTCAAGAATTGGAAATACTTGTATATTGAAATGTTAGATGGTACTCTATTCAAGCGCAGCATCTATTTACTTGTCTCTTAACAATTAAATAATAAATCAAATGACCTTTTAAATATAATCTGTCGTTATAAAAATAAAGGTCATCAAATATTTTTTTAACGGTTGAAATTTTTTATTAAATTCCTTTTTAAGTAGACGTAATGAGAAAAATAATAAATAATTAGTAAATAGGAAAAGTATAATTTCGTTTATATACACATTGTACAACTTGTCAAGTTAATTTTAAATAAATACAATACACGAAACGTAATTTAAATTCCTCACATTACCATAAAAGTTATTATAAATACTGTTAATTTATACATAAAACTTTTTATTCCTAAGAAGATACCTGAATCTGTTAAAAATGCTGTTGCGGAAGATGTTTTGATGTGTTTGACATTCTTATAAGAATTTTAATTAAACAATTTGCAGCTTTTATATGTACATGAGATACTATTTCTTTATTTAAATATTTCCACGGTTCTACATAATTGTTCATGTCAAAAAAGTGATAAACGCACTTTAAAATAATTATTCATAAAGGTATTCAGTTGGTAAGGTCATTGGTATGGTATCCGGGATAGGCATTTAAAGGGACTTAACTCTTAATATGCATTTAAATAAAATTATCAATAAACTGATGCGGAAATGTTATCCGTCATCTGTTGTTGACCATTTTATTATTACTCTGAGGAAACCCCTTTACGAGATGCAAATTGAAATTATTGTATTACTTTCGTACTCAAGGACATTTGTTAACATATTTTATTTGTTTACACATTGTAGATACTTGTTGAATATGTAGATTGTAGATTTGTTATTTTTTGGAGTACAAAATAAAATAATAATGATTTAACTTATTTAAAATATTATAGTCTATTAATTTACATAGAAAGTAGATGTGTTGTATTTAAAGTGTATTTATAAACCATTTTATTAATTTTGATGTTATAAGATTTCAATCTAAACATGCGTACGCGCATAGGTAGCGCGTTTAAATCGTTTACTTGTAGAGATCGTAGCATGTTTATGCGTAGAGCCAGCACTTATGTAGAACTGTTAGTAGGTAAATATTATACAGTGTAGATATAGCAGTTTTCTCACTTTTTAGATTTCCATTTATGTAGAGCGTATTTGCACTTAGAGTGGGTGTTTGGATTTAAACAATCTATATTCAATATTATTAAGGAAAAAAAAGAAGTAAAGTTTTTAACTTTATATGTCTATAGCGGGTAATCTTCAGAAGTACTGATCCGATCATGATAGATCACTTTCACTAGCCGAATATGTAGCGTAGTTAGTTGTAACGTGATTATTTAGCAAATCGCATTTGAATTTTATGCACTCTTAATACATGCAACATATCAACATTTTTAACAAATAAATAGTTTTTAAGGTTGTTTCTTGATTAAATAATATAAATAGTTTTAGGCTAGAAAGTTTTTTGTGAAATGACCGTAAATAATTTTAATGAATGACGCAAAAGTACAATAACATAAAACTTATTGTAATTAAACATTATAAATGTACAAGTTGTTGATGTTCGATGCAATTATTAAAGATATTTATCATTTATTTAAGAAACGCACAATTTTATAATTCGTATAGTTTTAAGTGTATTTATGTGCAAAAAAAATGATTGATTGTCGTGTTGTCTCTTTAATGGTACACACCTCATACATCTCTGGGGAAACCAGCATCTTGAATAATTCAAGAATGCATAACTTTAATGTCATCACGCTTCTCGTTAACAATTAATTTATTCCAATTTGTAGCCTACGGAAATTGAATGCAACATTAACAACGGCTTTTCATTCAATTATTCAACGTAAAGTAATAATTATTCATTCAGATATCGATCGACGGCTATAAAAAGAACTGTGGCGGGCGCCACACGAGAAAATGTCTCGTGATTATATTAATTAAGGTTTATACACAGGGTGGGGTTTCTATTCCCATGTTATATTACAATCTTTTTAATTTCTATCAGATTAAATATCAAGTCTTAACTCTTGATAAATTCTGTTTTAAAAGAGATACCTTGACCGCTAGTATTGCAGCCACGCTATAGTCAGGGCTTGCGTGTTTTTCATAATCATGCAATTATTATACCTATTTAGACAGTCTGCTATTCCTGTATATGACGTATATTTGGAACATATTACGTAGCACTTTCCTTTCTTCCTCTGGCACGTATCAACTGTACGTTTCTATTTTAAGAACATTGGTATTGTAAGTGTTCGCAGTATTTACTTTCTATCATGTTTTAATTGTTATGTGCGATGCGGACACATGCAATTTTACGTGCTTCAATGTTGTTTATCATTACATCGATCACGGATTTGTTTTTTAATATATTATAAGCGCATAACTATTTAATGCTGTATTGTAATCATTTAAATATGTTTAATGTTAAGTAGTGAAATGAGATTGGCCATTGGAAAAATAATGTTCAAACCTTCTTACCTACGTAGCTTCAAATACGCAATGCATTATATAAACAGTGACAGGGATGACTATCTATTAGAACCTGATATAATAGATAACCAAAGTGGATATGAAACATATATTTATGTGATATGACTGAAACGGGACCGCCCATATATTTATTTACCTTCTCAGCCAATTCTTAGCTATACTCGTGCTTGGATTCCTGTAGTAACAATGTAGTAACAAAGGTGTGTGTAGTAACAAAGGTGTGTTACGTTTAAAACAAGTAAAATTTGTATTGTGTAATAATTCATAACAATCAGGTATCTATCTGGGCGTATTGTTGTACGAACTAGTATTGATGTTAAAATGTTGATAATACATATAATTAACTGGAGTATTTATTACACGGATTTTGTTGTTGCGTTATATTGGACCAATAGGTTAATACTTATTGAATTGATAGGAGGGGATAAATTTTAGTTCTAAATAAAACCGGCCAAGTGCGAGTCGGGCTCGCGCACAAAGGGTTCCGTAGCAGCAAATATAATAAATTACAGTTAAATCAACCTATCTCAAAAACTATAAGAGATACTTTGATCAAACCAAAAATCGTTGAAAGAGTTAATTAGCATGCATCACCTCTATTTTTTTTAGAATTTTATACCCCGTAGTTATAAAAATAGAGGGGGGGGGACATACTTTTTACGACTTTGAGAGCTGATATCTCAAAAACCGTTCACTTTAAGAAAAATGTTTTTTAGAAAACTTTATATCATTTTAAAAGACCTTTCCATTGATACCCCACACGGGTATGTACATCGAAAAAAAAAATTTCATCCCTCAGTTACATGTATGGGGGGCCCCACCCCCAATTCTTTTTTTTACTATTTAGTGTCATATTTTTGTAGCGGTTCATACAACACATATTCCCATCAAATTTCATCACTGTAGTACTTATAGTTTCCGAGTAAATCGGCTGTGACAGACGGACAGACGGACAGACGGACAGACGGACATGACGAAACTATAAGGGTTCCGTTTTTGCCATTTTGGCTACGGAACCCTAAAAATACAGGTTAAGTAATCACAGAAGTATTAAATGATGCACATAAGCCGTGGAATATATAAAAGTACAAAAACTTCTGTTCAGTAAACAAAAACCCGTAAACAAAAACAAAATAGAGAAAAAACCCGTTCAAAATACCATTACAGACTAGATTGAAAGCCCAGTATCATTTAAATGATGACTTGCTTTATTGTTCCTACAATTTTAAATTAAATTTTACCTATTTATTGTATAAAGATTATATTGCGAGTATACTCTTATCCAATATGATACGAAGGTGGGTATCAATATTGATAAACGTTGAATATATTCACGATGGTTATGACGTGTGTGAAATCGTATGGAACTTGTTATTATTCAAAGCACGAGGTGTCATAATGAGTTAAACAGATTGCCAAACGGATAGTTGTATTTTAATTTATATTTCGACACCTAATTTGTTTTAACTTTGAATGGATGAGTTCACGCTTTTCTTTAATATGCTCTATGACGTTCAAGCGAGTTGCCCGGTGGACGCTAATGTTTCGCAAATGGTCCGCGTATAAATTGAATGAGTATTGATTAATTAAAGTGTCATTGCAATGCTTTCACCGAAGTGTTACTCACCGCTCGCAGGTTTACTCGTCATATTTGCATTAATATTAATTAGTTATTTAAATCAAATTAATGTAGATTAAATTTAAATTAAGGATATGGTTTGGGATTTTTGTATCATTATCAATTTCAACACCTGTCTATTTTGATGTATATTATAGTAAATATGTTATGGTGGAACTAATGACCGTGTATCATAAAACCTTTTTGAAATGAATTAGAGCTTGACCTGTTTGTTTAATAAAGGTTGTCTATAGGAAGAATATGTTTTGAAATGAATTAGAGCTTGACCTGTTTGTTTAATAAAGGTTGTCTATAGGAAGAATATGTGCGATTTTAATGAGCAATATATATGAATGCGTGCAATATACTTAATATTATAAAGCTGAAGAGTTTGTTTGTTTGTTTGTTTGAACGCACTAATCTCAGGAACTACTGGTCCGATTTGAAAAATTATTTCGGTGTTAGATAGCCCATTAATCTATAGGCTATATATCATCACGCTAAGACCAACAGGAGTGGAGCACTGCGGGTAAACTTGCAGGGCACAGCTAGTATTTCATACGAGCATTGAAATTAGGAAAGCAGGTAGCTGATGACTGTAAGGCCTTTAGAATAATTGCAAACCACCAACGCTTCATTTGTAAACAGTCTTAATAATTGACAACTTTACATGGAATTATACGTGATAATTATCTTGTTTGTGTATGCATAAGTATTTGTTCTGTATGGTGTATGCACAGAATAATTGCGGTTGAATAGCCACATTCTTAACACCTGCACGACCGAATTTTCTGTCATAAATTAAAACCTACAGTAACTGTAGCGTGATTCGATACTAAAAGCGATATTTCTTTATATTTGTCTTAACCAAGAATAAGATTGGCTGTATTATAATATTCTTGAAGCCATATTAATATTAAGTCTTGAAAATTAATCAAATATTGTAGAGTTTTAATATGTTAAATGTTATACGAAAAAACAAACACGCTGTCGAGTTTTTTGAATAATTACTTGTATTTAAATCAGTGGTGCGGTATACTCGTAACATACGGTACACTTACGAATCGTGCATACGTGCGACGCTGGCTGGTTGTTTTGCAACGGCCGGTCGGAGCCATCAGGTGTGGTGGACTGCACTCGGCTGCAGTTGCATAAACCAATTGCAAAACACGCATCGCGGTCACTGCCGCTGCCGAGCTAAGGGCATAGCCGCACCCTGCCTACTATCCATTATCGAATGTATACCGCAGACACACAATTTTCCGTTTGCTCGTAATTTCGTTTATTTACGTGTCTACCTACAGCCGCGGCTGCAATGACATTTAGTGTTGAGAATTCAAAGTATTGCCAATTGAGTTTCACTCGCGAAATACACTTGATATTACATATTTGGCTCGTGTCCCGCATACGTTGGGTACACGATTTTGTTGTATGTTTATAATAAAATTGCAATATTATGATATTTATTTCTTGGTGTCACAAAAATATGTAAATAAATGTTATGTTACAGACAATGTAGAGACATAGGTGACATATAATGCGACGCAAAAAATTAACGCCAATATAACGAAAAACAAACATTCTAGAATACTCTATTGTATGTTTCATAATTCTTGATAAAATATATGTGAGACTTATTTTTATTCAACACCTTTTACGTTGTTTCAAACCCAAAATATATAATTTAAACGTGAATGTTAACCCCTCACGCGTCCAACTATAACATACTGATTTAGTTACGAGCAAACAATGTACGTAGGACGCGTGAAGCTTTAATTAGTAATATTAGTTTTATTGGTGTTTTATGTTATTTGCTTGTTCTAGCGTGTGACCACATGCGGGCCAGCGTGCGGCAGCCTCGGCGGCACGGCGTCCGCAATGCGGCGGCTCGCGTCCAGCATGCAGAGCACAAGCACCGGGTCCCTGCCGGACTACGGCGCGCAGATCGTCGACCCCTACCGCCTGCTCGAAGACGACCTTAATGGAATATACGAAGACATACGATCGGTAAGATAATGGTCAACTTATAAAGGATTGTCGGTTGTTGAAACTGTCAATGGATGTATCTTGAAAGAATACTTGTTAAAGTGCACTTCCAAAATAAGTTGGAACAAGACGTCCCACAGCATAGTTACATATAGGAATGTGCACAAATTATGACTTTATCATTGTGTATTGCTACCAGTAAAAAGTGGACGAGTCAACAAAATTACAACTTTAAGCTAAAAAGTATTGTCGGTGTAACTGTCAATTGGTATATCCCGAAAGAACACTTAGCTTAGCTTATTTGTGAAATGCCCCTGCATTTCACAAATAAGTTGTAGCAAGACGACCCACAGTATCTAAATGTGCACAAATTATCACTTTATCATTAAAGTATTGCTAAGTGTACGAGTAAACAAAAACTACACATTATGTAAAACATAACTGGCTACCTCGATACATACAATATAACTAGTACAGGTTAAAATTAACATAGGCCTGATAAGTAGTATAAGTTGCTTGGTAGTAATATTACGATAAACTATCAGTTACAGGCACAGAATACATAATAGTAGCTAAACGCTACAGAACGGACACTCTCCGCCTCCCGCCAAAATTAAACACTTACCTCACCCCGCACGATCAGCCTAAAAATGGTCCGCATTTTTCTGCAAGGACGATACGCAACGAAGATTGACAACATTAATCAAATTGACTTAAAGTAATTTTATTATTTTGGATTTGTGATTATCGTTTTTCGTAGAAAATGGTTAGATATTGTGCTGTTTACGGATGTATTTCATCAGAAAAACGCGAATTTTTTTTTACGCTAGTCACAAATGTGCCACACACATTTGCAGTCTCTACAGCGTGACTGTCAAAACGATAATTTTGTATGGAGTGTCCGGGGTGTGTTACAGGTACATTTTTACAAGAAAATTCTATGAAGGTTTAGTTCAAGGATTATGTATTACATTTTAATTTACTTTGTAACATTTTATGCGTAATTGTAATACGGGTAATTGTCTAAATGTTATAATCACAGGTTATAATGTACTAGCACGCGAATGGGCGCGGGTTTTGTAATTTCAATCTTAGATGATTTATAACAGGACATGTAAATTTTTTGCGCTGACAATTTAACTATTAGCAATACGATTCGACCGGGCTTCGCGCAGGTATCAGTAATTATTTTTGCTACATTATTTGAAATGACTAGAGTACTACTATTAAAATGTATGATAATGTTTATGAAAAGAAGCAAGGGACACTATAATAATTTATATTGCATATTTCATTTGAAAATGAAAACGAAAAATGAAAAATATATTTATTTCATACGCACAATTTTCCAATGACAGAAAATGGATTGATTTATGTCATTTACATGTATCAATATACATTTCATGAAAACTAAATCAGCGCAGCGAATAATCTACAACTTACAAGCTTAGCAGAAGTGCTACGCAAACGCTACAATTCGTAGAATGCAAATGTAGATGAACGTAGCTTATTAGCTACAGTGATGAAATATAATGATATGTGTAGATTCGAAAAGTAAGGTCATGTTTATATTGTTACAAACGTTTTCTGTCAAGATTGCTAATATTGTAGTAATAATTTAAAACATTGGATTTCATACAGCTCTTTTGTAATAGCAGAACAATTTTGCAAAATTGTTATTAATTTAAACAGACAGAATTTGAGTGTATGAAGGAAATTATATCTTGCTACTTTTGTATGGCTTGGGGAAATGATAGCTAGTTCGCCTACTTTCTTACGTTGAAAACTCGTCTAAAACTAGGCTTATATACGAATACAGTAGTAACTGTGGTAGTAATCTTGTCGCATATTTTCTAATGTGTATGTTGATTTTGTATCATTAGTATTTTTTTATTTAACAAAACGGGAGCTCAAGTTGAGTTCAATCTATTTGAGAAGATCTGTACTTTGTGTAGTTTTGTAACATTTTAATTTAGTTGAGTTTCATAATAACATAGTTAATGTGAGATACAACGGAGTTTTTAAGATAAGATTGGTGTCTACCTAAATATCCGTTGAGTACTACAATTACGTATAATATAGCGTTAGTTGCAAAAATCTGTTTCGCCTTTTGCTCATGTTCAGTCCTTGACTTAGATGTCAACAGGATGCTCTTAAATCATGATTGAAAATTGTTTAAAGTTTAGAAGATGTAAGAAATAGTTTACCTTACTTATTTAATTGTTCTGCGACCTAAAGAGAATCTTCCGACACGAGTTCATACGCTTAAAATTTATTTTACCTGAAAAATTGATTCGTATTTAAACTTCAATACAATTACAACGATCTAATTAATTTCTATCGGTGCAGTACCCTAAAAATTGTAAAACTAATGAACTATCTATCGACCTTGAAACAATATTTCAGATTTTTGTATTCTGATGTCAAGCGTAAAGTGCAGTGAACGAACAATGACCTTCTTTCGAAGTAACCTACCGTGACGCTAAACTTTCTTTACTATCTGATCTATTGTACGTTTATGATCTCAAACCGATCCAACCACAAGAAAATTATATATCTATTCATTAACAATAACAATGTAATTCATAACCTTCTAAACTAATTTTCAAACATCTGTGACGTGACCACAATATCGTAGCTCGCTAATGAATACATTGCATAGCAAATAATGTTGTAATATTCTGGCATTGACTGCTCTGTCCTAACATGTTAACGTCGAGTTAATTTGTAGGCCCAAAAGGTAGTGTGATATTGAAAATACGTCGTCAACACGATCCTTTTACAGCCAAGTACTTGAAAATTATTTTCAGTATTTATGTAACTTTTCAAATATAGGAAACTTGCTAAAGTCCATGTATGATAAATATTTGTGTATTTGCGATGTAAACTAATATCTCTGTAAATATTGCTCATTCTTTGTGAATACAAGAAGATTATTAAGATTCTCAGATTGCACATACAAATATTTATAACAATAATAATATTTATTATTTCCAAGATATGATTGCGTAGTTTAACACTATATCCGTTTTAAAGTTGCATTAAGCTCGGTTGGAAATAATTATTAAATAGCACATTTGTAATATGTATAATGTATGTATATGATATAAATCATTTTCATACGAATTACAGCGTTACAATAGAATGGCGGAGGACAAACGCATTAGCGATTTCGTCCGAGATTCACATTGTCTAAACACAATTTAAAATGTGTCGAATCAAGATTACTACATCAGATTATTTCATAAGGACATTTACGACATCCCCAATGGAATACGATTAAATAGTTCTACAAGTTGATGATTACAGCATACCATCGTCAAATATTTTTATATCGATTGGTAACAAACAGTTTAAAGATATAAATAGTTGCAAGGTTATAATATTAAGTTTAAGTTATTCATAAGCTTCATGTTAATTTCTTTTAAGGTATTTTAATTTCTAAAAATGTGATCCCAACTCGACTTTAGTTTATTTGGCCTACAGGAGCTGGAACGCAACACAAATCAGCCCGAGTTGAACACCATAGCTACATATTACTTCGACGGTCAGGGTAAAGCTCTAAGGCCAATGGTGGCTATCCTTATGGCGAAAGCTGTCAATTACCACGTATACGGTGAAAATAGGTAAGTTGGTAATATACATACAATGCAACAAGTACTAGTAAATGTAAAAAAAGAAAACTATTAAAAGCTTGGAAATGTGCCATTTATAGATTTTGAATTCTTACAAAGTTCGTGCCGTTCGTTCACTTTAAGATTTGTTACGAAACTTATGTCATTTAGACATATTTCTTGTGTTGCTTCGCTGCCAAGATTATTAATTACTCCATTGTTAGCTACTTACAGGTGTTATATAATTGAAAATGAAAATGAAAATGAAAAATATATTTATTTCATAATTGATTGAGTATTTGTTGTCTTTCGTAATCCAACACCTGAATATCTTCAACACATCTTCTGGTCTGTAGGTATCTCGTATGCATATCTAAGCGTATCCTTGGTTCGTGATGATTAAAGTAGGCATAATAATTTGATCTTAATATATTATTCGCACGTAGACTATGATTCGCCGCGTATTGCCCTAACTATACACGTGGCGAATATTTAAGACGCTTTATGTAAGGTGCGTGCAAAGTCCGTTTGTGTGTAGAATTATTTATTAATGTTATATTATTAATACATACCACCGAGACTACCGTCTCTGAGTAAAATCCCTAGGCTGTTAAACGGTAACAATTGATGTTATATAAATTCCTGTTTGAACAGTACTATTTTCAAGGTATTGTTTCCGACTATTTCAAGGTGTTCCATCCAAATTTGTTAGTCGTGTTTATGAAATTATCCTTTTATTATACACATTGTGTCATCTTATTGTAATGTTACATAATTAGCAAGTCTTGAGCATTGTGTACAAATGAGAGTAGTAGTACTCTATCGACATTTGAGTGATAATGGTTTGGGGAAACACAATTACGCAATATGATTCAAGAAAATTTCGAGGTGAACTTTTGTGAAATTTGTCACGATTACCAAAAGTAAAATCTCGATCGTTGCACTTAGGTCACTATCTTCACATTTATGCAACTTTATGGATATGTTTTATTTGCTCAGAACACGTTTTTTTAAAGGGCACATTAAATTTCCATTCGTATTTAAATTGTTCCTCACACGAAATATAAAGCTAACTATTTCAGAAAAAATTGTACCTATCATATATTTCATAGCCATCAACTATTCCAAGTTCGTTAAAAAACGAGCCATCTTTAAGTGTGTCCTACATTTCCAGTGCCCTGCTGCCATCCCAGCGGCAGGTAGCAATGATCAGTGAGATGATCCACTCAGCGTCATTGATCCACGATGACGTCATCGACCAGAGCGACTTCCGCCGCGGTAAACCCTCCGTCAACGTGCTCTGGAATCACAAGAAGGTAAGCGGTGTTACAGCACATCTCAATACATCGATTACGCCACCAATGTATGGGTAATACAGCGCTGCATACTTGTGACATGACAACATTTGCCTAGGTTAGTTCGCTTCTTCGTACTTCGATCTAAATTCTAGTTGTCTCTCAAAAGTCAATAGTATTCAATTTCGCTTTTAGTCTATAAAGGTGTTCGGTTATTCCAGTTATATTTAAACTAGTTAATGATAATAATATAATGCAACCTTCACAAGGACTGTCCATTTGTATGTGTCGGGATGCAGTAACGTCGTCCACTGTCGTATATATCAGGAAAATCCGACCGTGACATGAATAATAAACGTTCTATATCCATTAAAATTGAAATAAGACAAAGTACTATTGTAACGTCAACTAAGATTTAATATACAACGAAACACATAACCTTCAGCTCTCAATCCTCATAACTAAATTGTAGTCCGATGATATAATAATACGATATTAATATATGAATGGAATGTTGAAGCACCCGAATCGCTATTTACGTATGTGTATTTTGTCTTTATGGAGAATTGAATGCAGAGTGAATGGATTATGACGGCTCAGTTTTGGAGACAGGGCTAGTGTTGCTAAGGCACGTGATCTTTATAATAGGTATGTGTCATAAGCATTGTGAGTGAATAATTATTGTGAGACATAATTCAGGGCTAGTATCTTTACTGTGTCAGAGGTGCGGTCAAATTACAAACAATATTTCGCCATTTTTTCTCGACTCAAGTTAATTGTATTACTAAATCTCTGTATTCCGCTGGCCTACGGTATCGAATACAGTGGAATCGAGCCCAAAAGGTATCTGTTTCCAGTTATTGGAATATTTTAAACAATAGACGATTCAAATAATATGATTGTTACAACAATGTTTTTTACACGGTATGTGTCGTTTCTTTAGTAATATTAAAGTGGACTGTAATGTAATTTTTACCGATATTTTATATTTAAACTTGACTGATGTTTTTGAAGAAAACATAAAAAATGTCTTGGCTCTCTAAAGAAGGTAATATTCATTAGCCTCGATCGATCTGATAATAATTATATCTTTGATAAATACTACATTCAAAAGATAATGTGTATTTAGATATCGTAAGTAGGCGGCCACTACTACGCCATTGAAGAAACTAACTGATACGTTAGTCAGTGAGATCTCGTAGTGGCTACCAATGACTAACATTGAATGTGACGCCACTACTTTCTTTACCATATTTGAGCCATGCTTTCATAAGGAAACGGATTTTTAGTATAATTTCTCGACTTGAACATGACCATTCATGATAAAACCACATCTAAACATTTAACATACCCATGAACTATACGTATATATTGATTATTGACCCAAGCAATATTGGACTAAGTACAAGAATAAATTACGGATATACATATTAATTATTCAAGCACGTATAAAACAAATATTGACACATTACGCGGATTTCATATTTCCTTGTTAAATGTTTCATCCCACTCGTTAAGATTAAATAATACGGGTACATTATAATATAATGTAAAAAATGATTGAACTGCCTCGATCGTAAGAAACGGATGAGGAATTTGGGTCATTAAGTCACGTTAAGGTTCTTGCCCTACATAAAAAGAGAACACGAAATGTGGGAAGTAGTCCGCGTACGCCTAGTCGATAGAGCGTCGGGCAGACGATGCCGCCTTTCTCTCTCGCACTGGTTAGAGCGAGACGGCAACACTGCGGGTGCGCCTGCACGTAAACAACGTTCGAGAGTGGCTGCGGAGAGAAACAAGTGAGGCACCGAAAGCTGACGACCCCTGGTGAAAGTGCCTTGCGGTCATCTCTTAAATTATTTTTCGTTTGACTCACTCCCGCCTTTGCTCTGATTTGAGATATCAAAGTATATTGTATTGTACGTTTCAAAGGTTTCGTTACAAATATGCTTTTCGAAGAAAGGGATTGTTGTTAGTTTTGATTTGGTATTTATTTATAGCATGGTTTCAGGAGCAGTCAGGCGTGTGACACGGAAAATGTATTTGGTGAAATATGATAATGTCAACAGGCGTTCGTATGTAAATAGAACCGTGGAACCTAATGGGTAGCGAAATCTTGTTAACTTCTATTAAGCCGCGTCCGCTGCGCCATGTTTTCGTGTTTTTTAACATCTTAACATTATTTTCTAACAGATTAGGGGCGTGGCCTACAAGAAAATAACAAAAACATGTTTGCCGCACCAAGCGGCTAACATCCCCCGCATTCGTCTGCGGGGAGGGGAAATGACGCATTTGTGTTAGCGCTCATTGTGAAAATGAATTGTTATAATGTTTTATTAACACGGCACAAAATCGCAACGGACGGGAATAATGTTAGTAAACATTGTTTATAATCCAGTCTGTAGGTATTTAAGCTCTACAAAAGGTGGCGTAGAAAATGTTTTGAAACGATATTGTTTAGGTATGAAAGGTTAATCAAAATTCAAGTTTTCGACCTTGACGGACCCAGGCGCTAGCCGCCATCTTGAATTAAAGGTGCTAAAATTAGGTATATTTTAAATAACTTCTCAATTGTTTACTAAATCACAAAAGTGTCTATGAGGGGTTCAAAGAA
>CAJQZM010038900.1:0-36690 GCA_907164665.1 Colias nastes
CTTGTTGTTTTATTGTATTGTTACATCACAAATATGGCCATATTCGTGTTTGTTAACAGCTTTGTTTTAATTACCCGATGATTCTTTTAATTTTATTTATGTATTAATTCATTTTCTCACTTCTATTTTCTTCTTGTAAGAATATAATTTGTTTTGAAAACATGTAAATATTGAATAGAGTAACAAACTCATTAGCCATAATTCGTTATTATAAATAAATAAATGTTTGATACAACATATTATGTAGTTTTAATAAATATTTTAGAAATGCCATGACACTTGTATTCTGTAACTGGAGTATTAAAAAATAAAAATGTAATAACAATTCTTATTATATATTTTGTCCCTTATGGAGCTTTTTTTACAGTCCTTTGTAGGACTAACATAAATCCATTAGGAGCTTACTTTATTAATTTTTCTCACTTTTTCACTTTAATTATAAAATTTTCCATGCATAAAAGATATATACAAATGCTCAATTTTACGTTTGTTTTTTTGAAATGATACACATTATTGTCAAATCAAAGAAATACAAAAATTATTATTGCAAAGTGTGGTTTGGAACTGGACATTTGAATTTATTAAGTACATAGGTAATGTATATAATTTGGCTTAAACTAACGTTAAAAATAAATTCCTTTGCTATGGTAAATCAGTATTCAATAAATATTAAATACCCAAAATACTCCCACATATATTAAATTTAATTAAAGCTTAATGATCAAAATTGGTTTTGGTTTCTTTTCCTTTATTATTATTTTCCTTAGACAATGATATGAAAAAAACTGCGCAGAATGTCATGGTTGTGATAATATGTATTATGTGTGGTATTACCGGTATTACGTTTATAGGAGGAAAAATTGCATAAGTACAACTGCATACAACAATACCAGTAGCGCCGCGTTCAATAGCGGACGTTTGTGGAACTAAATTTTCAGAATATGTTGTAATATCACCATCTATCTGAATAAAGTAAATCACAGTAATAATTATGTAACACTGCAATTATTTGTCATTAGTTATTAGTATGTAATCATTACTTACCTTATTATATGCAGCAAAACTGTACCAAAATTGTATGTAACAAGATAAATCTTACAAAATAGAACACTTGTTATTGTACAATAAAAAATGATTATAAATTTTATGAGAACAATTTTAAAAATAAGAGGAGTTTACTAAAAATGTTGAAATATTTTTTAATTTACAATTTGATATTAAACACAAATATTATGATCTTCAGGGCAGGGATCTGTCATCTGCAGTCCAATGTATCTTTTTAATTCTTTTCATTTATTTAAAGTACTTGGACATATTTTTATTTTATTAGTAGGTAACTAACTATGTTTGAATATAACAATTTTATCTCGTATCATCGTATGTATTAAAATTAAATAACAAAGATAAAATCCACTGGTACTTACCTAGGTGCTGTTTTTCAATTGTAGAAAAAGTTATTACATATTAAATATAATGATATAATCCACGGCAGGTATACAAGGTTCCCCTTATAATTCCATAGAAACGTGTTATGTAAGAATTATTTAGTTAGAAAGAAATAAAGATTCTTCAAAAATATTATCATTTTCCAATTCACCTATATCTAATATCTAAAGTTTCTTAATTATGTACCTATCAAAAATATCAAATATTCAACGCTCTAAAGCCCATACTTTATTGAAATATGTATATCAACTATAATAAATTAAATATTCAAAATATTTAATTTTCTAGCCTCCTGCCTCACCTATTGATTGCTAAAATGTCAGATTTTACTTTCCCGCTATTTCAAATTGACTTATGACGTCTTGTTCAACGCCACGTAGTGGAACAAGTTGGAACAATTTATTACTACGAACGAACCCATGAAACTCATTTTTAACCAAAATTGCATTTCTTGCATTATTGAATTTACTATTCTGAGAAGCTTAAAGCGTTTTAAAATTATCTAGTACCATCTTCTTGCACAAATGAGCCATCGTTTATAGTTTTAATTTTTAAAACGATTGTCCACATGCCGATTACAAATTTCCAATGGCCGCCATGCTCAACCAATCAGAAGCGAGGCGTGTAGAAGCCCGCGCCATCTTCGATTTCAAACTCGTCTCCGTCTCGCCGCCCGTTCACTCGATCAGTCAGTCGCGCGTCGGTTTGGAGTAACCGTATACTTAACCCTTATTAATATTAGTAATTAATAAAAAATCAGAACAATCATGAGCTCCAATGAAAATAACAGTGAAGTGGCCGTAGACAAGGTCGGAGATGAGAAATCAGGAGACGCTAAAAGTGACCTGAAAGGAGCCAAAAGGGCAGCAGAGGTGAGTGCACATGTCAAACAGTATGTATTCATTTTAGAAGCTCGCCATTTTATTGAGCATTATAAAATAGGTTAACCGTCATAATCTCCTCACACCAAAAATATTTTATGTGTAATAGTGATAGTAGTAGCTATTACGTTTTGCCGCTCAAATAAGAATCGCAATGTACCGGCTTATTTCTGGATAGAATTTCTATGCGTTTAAGCGGCATGAGGTAATCGATGAGTCAGTCAAGAATTGTTTTCAAATTTTATTATATATGAAATATACTAATTATGCTGTATCTACACTTATTCGTATTACTCTGTATAGTTTCGGTTTTGTTTACTCGTTTTCAATACGGAGGCATGACCTTGGCAGAAAAAAAACATGGCGCGAGAACGTACGCTCATGTCCTCATTGATATAATTGTTAATACAAATGTTTTACATTGATCTATGAAGTCCTTCAAATGATTCGTGTGCTTAATATCGATTTTATAGCAAGTTATTTTTGAATAGTTGTATTGCCTGGCTCGATTGTACGTAGCGTGACGCTAACTATGTGGAAACATGGCCGGCGCGTGAATGTCATTGTAGATGCCGGACTGTCATAGATAAAACCAGTAAAATGTACTATATTAAAATAATCTAGTTGTAGACTAGTAATATTCTTATGAAATAAATACTTTTCTGAAGTAAGTATATTTTCTTGGCGTTGAATAATGAACACTGCATTAAATTAACAACACTTATGAGCGTCGTATAAACTAGTCAATGACCCGGCTTATTTGCATGTAGGTGTTTAAAAGTATTTCATACTTCCTTTGTTTCTCATCATACCTCAATCCTTGAGGCACGGAAAGTATAAAAATAAATATTATTTTTATCTAATCAATAACAGTCTTCTTCGTGGAGCGTAACCTAGTTTCGAGCCAACATGCCTCGTGTGCATTAAAATGTTGATTATGTACCTATCTATAATGTAAGTCATTGTTTATTTTACTATTTTCAATATGTATAGATGTTGTTATAACAATTTGGGTGTTCACATAAAGAAAGTTTGAGTCGGTGTCATTTTGGCGGTTTGTAAACGTTCTACGTCACTGCTCATGTTGAGCACGGGTGGCCGTCTTTCTTTCATGTTGCCATTTGCCAAGGGAAAATAGGCTTTACGCAAGCCCTTATTCTGTCCCGTTCTCCATACTTATTACCCAAGCTTCTTTATTGTTACGAATCTTTGTCACCTGCCTTTCATTATCTTGCACGTAAGCCGGCGCATTTTTGTCTATGAATCTAAGTGAAGCGTCGCGTTCAATGTGAATTAAAATTGGCCGATAGCCAGAATTATTTGCACAATTGTATTTTATTATTAAAGACAATTTTTTTTCATACATGTATGTTATGTAAATAAAAATTGTTCATAGGATAAAGCGACAGAAGCGAAAAAGGCGCGAAAGGAAGAAAATGGCGGGGGTGGTGAAGACGAGCCTCACAGTGAAGATGAGGATCTAGAAGGAGAGGGTGAAGAGGGCGAAGATGATGATGAGGAAGTGGAGGGAGAGGAAGGTGAAGATGACGACGAGGAAATCGAAGGAGAGGATGACGATCTCGAAGGTAGGAATAACCTGAAATTTTATCGTAATGTTACTATTTACTCGATGCCGCCAAAAATATATCGTGTTGATAAGAAGTTGATATATGTTCACTGAAATGATATTTTGCTTATACATATATACATATTTATGTTTTGTGTACGATTAGACATGTTCTGAAATTACATTGATTAATATAGTTTATTTAAATTAGATAAACATGAGTTTTTAAATATGTTGACGTTTACAATAGCCATTGAAACCTACCAAGTTCACGATTCGTCTAGACTTAGCCCCTATTACATTCTTAAGTTACACGCACATCGCGTGTCGTTTATTGACGCACACTACTATCTTATTCCCTTCATTATTGCTTCCTAGCGTCAAAATTTTAAATTTATAGTTCATGTCGGCGGTAGCTTTTTTGTTTTCGATTCCACTTTAGTCAGTTTTTTTTTCAAATCTATATAAAAATAAGTCGGGTTTTCCTTCCTGACGCTATAACTGCAGAATGCACGAACCGATTTCCACGGTTTTGCATTCGTTGGAAAGGTCTCGGGCTCCGTGAGGTTTATAGCAAAGAAAAGGTGTCTCTGGTGGCGAAACGGATTTCGCCCGTTGTTTGCTAGTGAGTTTATATTAGGCACAAGATATAGCAAATTTGTTTGTTACAGATGAAGAAGTTGAAGAGGAGCTAGTTGATGAACAAGAAGAGGATGACGCGTAATACGTCTCGTGCTTCTTTTTAAGGACAATGTCACAGTGTAGTTATCAGTGCATGTGACGCCCGGTTCTGGCCTCGTCTCGCCCCAACTGACAAGCGACAGCGTACCTACCACCAGCCCAGTTGAGAACACTCGGGGCCTACGCTCCCACCTAAAACGGGTGCACCTCTGTTTAAATGACAAGAATGTAATTAAGTCTAAATCCAGTGCAGATTTTCAATTTTTTACCACGTTTAAGTTCGGTACTGATGTTGTATCATTATTTTTAGGACTGGTTGCAACAAATATTTTTAAGATTTAGTAGAATGCTGTTGAATTTTGTCATAAAATGTACAAATGTGTTTTTGAAAGTAAACTTAATTTCTAAGTGAATCCATTCTGTATTTAGGTTAACCTGTGAGCCCGAATGGCGAAGTTGTGATATTTTTCTACAGTTACAGCTTTATCCTAAACTGAAGTATAGACATACCCGCGTGACTATTTTTAATAGATTAAGCGATTAAGTCACAAAGCTCAATCCTTCATTTTATTGTTGTTGATGAGAGTTTGTGTGTACATATTTAGCGTAAGTGAAGCCTGAGATTTATAATAAATAATAATGTAAAATAGTGTGATTATCGCATGCAAGTACATCTGGTTTTAATTTTTTACCTAATCAGATCACCCCAGTCACCCTTGCTCTGGCGTCAGTCTTAAAACTCTGCGGAACGAATAATGAATTATAAATTATTTGCGCTGTATATCTTGAGAAATGAGTCCAAGGAGTTTAGAGTTGCGACAGAGTACATAAATACTTTAGCCGCCACAAACTTCTTCTCGTACGTATTCCATACGAATGCTTTATTAGAAAAACATCACAATTTTGCCATTATCTTTTGCACATCGCGCGCCCGCCGCTCGCTCCCCTAACGACTGATAAAGAGAGCGCGACGGTCGCCGCGCTGCGATAGCGAGCCTTCATACCTAAAACCGGCCTGTAATTTTGTCCATATTTAATTAGGATGATAATACCTTTGGTTCGGTATTTGAATGTTTCGAAGAATGGAATAAGAGATTCCTAGGTTAACAAGTTAGTATGTAGGTTGGTACGTTATAATTTACGAGGGGACGCAACGGGAGCCGGCGGGGGGGTGCGCGGCTAGAAGCGTCAGCGTCTCCCCCCGCGGAGCGCGTGGCCTCGTTCGATTTGCCGCGCACCGGCTTGGGTCCCCGCGCGCCCGCGCCCCCGCCCCGCCGGCGTCTGTCGCGACCGACACTTACCAAGCCACGGTAACGCGTCGGCCGCTCGTGGAAAATCACCCATTGAGCGCGATCCATCGCTCGCCGGCCCGTGGCGGCTCGGCGAGCGATGTACCTATCACAAAGCCGTACACTGTCGCCCGAGCGTCGTTTCTATCATGTTTTATAACACGCAGATATTTTGCTCGCCGTTCACGCTGTCGTCTCTAGCTGGATGCCGGACGATTAAACAATAACACATCGCAAATGGTTATATATTTTTTACCTGACACCTGGCATCTAGAAGAGAACGCGGTGTGAATCGAACCATGCAGCTTTAGTGAATACCTCTCCGTTGGCGTTTTATACCAAATGGAGAAATTATGAATACGTTAATAATTAATAAATGACATTGAAATAAAATTGGAAATAAATTGAAATATAAATGAAATTTTATAATTAATCCCGTCGTCCCGCCTTTCGTTTTATGGTAAGATTGAGCTGTCGCATATTGTGTACGATGTAGGTACGGCTAATGTGAATACCTTAGTACGATTTATTTATTTGTGATGTTGAACACATTGATTTTCTACAATGGACGAAATGTAAATACAACCGATTTTAAGTAAAACGTTATTTTGTTTTCTACGCTTATTTATTTGATCCTTATAAGCATGTGTTGAAAAATTTATAACCTTATACCACAGACTAATAATAATATACTACGTATACAACTTATACCTAACAATGCCAAATCCTCATCGCGAAACTGCGAAGATGAAGTATTAAAAATAAATTTCGCAATTAAAACGATGAATGTTGCCTGCTTTGAGATAGGTACTTTGTATTGGCTCAAAGAAAAGATGAAACCATTTTGTTCGCTAATCTCCGATAAGGTAAGATATCTCAACAATATGACAAGAATATGCATTGTATGAATATTTTGAAAAATAGGTATTCATAAAATAATAATATTTTAGAAGCTAATATAATAGGTAACACTAATAAAACTAGAGTAGGTAATCCATTTATCTATAATACATGAATGAAGGTTAGGTAACTATCTCTAGCCAGTGATTTTTCATGAATTTCTTACGTGCCATGGAAACAAACTCAGCGACATCTATATGTAAATATTAGTTTTAAAAACATCAAATATAGGTGGCGCTTTTGCAAAATTACGATTTCAAATTATTCCTAGTAGATGTCGTTATTGTCATACTATCATTTTTGTAAATAATATTTACAACAGATATACAATACTAGTAATATATTGTATTAACAATTCACATTAATACCTACTATTTATCCAGAATAACATTAAATGCTTTTTTCCAAATGAGTGATGAACACAGTATAAGAAATATATAATATTTTGTATTACCTATTAATAATGATATGTTTTGTATTATTATTAATAATGATAGATGACAACCTTAGAGTATATATTATTACAATAGTATAGAGCGCGTGTATTGCACAAATTGCTCAGTGCACATCGTAGGCAGATGAGCTATAGATATTATATAGATGTGTGTGTGACAAATAGGGATGGGTAGGTATCAATTGCGTGTTGAACTATCGATAAGTTATGTAAATAAATATGTATCATAAGTAAATTTTATGTTCAATAAGTTATTAAAGGAAAAATATATGAATAAAGTATAAATATGTAATTTTAAATTTGTTTACCAACTGAATAAAGTTTGTTTATTCCATTTGAATATTTCTTGTATTAATTATAAGTACTTTAAAAAAATATGTTTAATTGGAATATCAGAAAAACGTGAGTACTTTTTAAATAATAAAGTTAATATTAATAAAACATCGGGTTTAGTGCTATTTCTTTAATAATAAATCAAAAAATAATAATAATGTTTTAAAAATGTTAAATAAAAATAAGAAATAATTAATAATTTAAAATGATAATATAATAAATAATATTAATATTTTTTTTATTTAATTTTATCCATTCTACTATCAAAATCTTCAAAATCAATTTAGCGGTTCAGAAAATATATCGTAACATTACATACTTTACATTTACACTATAAGTAATACATTCGCATTCATAATATTAGAAAGTGTATCATACAAAACACATCACAAATTTATTTATAATAAATTTTTAAAAGAGTTTTAATTTTAAAGTTAAATAAATAATTTGTTAAAATATAGTTCTTCTAGTAAACTTTATATCGAGTACAGCGTTGGTCAGGTCACATCACTACGATCACGTGGCGGCAGTGAGGCGCGCGAGCGAGCCTGCGCGTGTCCGCCTCCCACCTCCCCTTCACCCCCGCGATGCTAGATTTATTTTCATAAAAATAAGTATAACAATCGACTTACTGATGAAATGTGATACTGGATTTCAATTTTGTGCATTTTCTAGTATCGTTTTTGCAAGATAGAACTGCACATTTCACCGTGTTTATTCGTAAATATGAAAAAAATTCCAGAGCAACGCACTTCGACAGCACTCAACCACGACTACGAGCGCTCGCGGCGGGAACGTCGTGTTGTTCCCACCTGTGCCTACTGTTCCCACTTGGTTGTTATCACTCTATAGATAGTATATATTATATATACTCTAAAGCCGGGTCCGCAGCGACAATTTTCTAACAAAACATGTTATCGAAACATGTTACCAAAACATGTTTGCAAAACCGCTCGTCCGCTGCGCCTATTTTTGTTATTGTTTTTATTTCATTTCAAAAATGAGTTCCGACGAAGAAGACGTGGAAGTTGTTTTAGCAATAGTTGATTTAGTTCTCCAAAGAAATAATAAAAATAGGTTCCGGGTCCGACCCTACCTGCAACCTCGTTCCTTCAATATTTATCAAGAACTAAAAATTGATGATAGGTTCGGTATAAAAAAAAAAAAAAAAATAAATAAAAAAAAAAACAAAACAAAGAGAATTGTCACACAAAATCAACACAATTATGGCGGACGTCAAAGAGAATATAGGCGGACGGACCATAGATAAATTAGGACGGACGTCTTCTTCTCGTGAGTGCGAACATAAAATGCGTTCCTTCCCCTCCCCGCAGGCGAACGCGGGGGATGTTATCCATTCGTCTCGGCAAACATGTTATTGTGATTTTGCTAACAAAACTGTTAGGCCACGCCCCTATTCGGTTAGCAAAACATGTTATCGTGTTAGCTAACACGATAACACGTTGCAGGGGACCCGGCTTAAGATGACAACACACAAGCTTTCACACAAGATGGCGTGTTATCAAAATATTTTGGCGGGAAATACAAACTTCTAGCAATCTCAATACAATAAAAATGTTAAATATTTAAACCCTAAGGAATACTTACCAAGCTATGTTAATAAAATTATATTTCGATACACTTCACAAAATATATTATCTACAAATAATCTCACAGTAATTGTCTATAACGTATTACGTACCTAGGTACCTAATATTTAGAAAAGTTAAAATGTTATAATTTTCACTATATGGATGGAATAAAATTTATATGAATGATGTCCGTTTATTTATTACTATTAAACATTGACTGAATAAGATTACCTGAAATTTGTGTAGTTTCAGCCCAAAGTGCTTACCTTAACTTTGATAGGTACTTGCGGTACTTAGTTCCATCAGGAATCATGAATTCACAATTTATTTCACAATTCATCATAATATAAGTACATAAATTATAACCAAAGATTACGAAATATTTCCTAGTTACTACGTAGTTACGTACAACTCTTATAATTATTATTATAGAAATTAAATGAATGAAGGATTCGGTAACATTATTTTATTTGAGCAGCGTACTAAACCTCTATAATTTAATCATTTAGATGTTTATTTTTAATATGATATCAAATCTAAGCGACGTTCGATTTTGAATACCTGTTACAGTTTGACATTTCTTATTCTTTTTAATCACAGATTAATATAATAAAATTTACAGTCCACAGTGTAAAAATACCATATTGGGTTGATAAAAATAAACAAACTAGTTATAAAATAAATTATTATAAGTAATTTTTAAGTTCGTTATGTAGATTCATGTAAATTGGTATTTATTAATAAAACAAGGGAAGCTCAGAACAAAGACTACTATGTATATACGGACAGCTCAGAACTTGGTCATGCCCATGCCCACAGTCATGCCGGCTGCCGCAGCTCGCAGCCCTCTGCCCGCATGAAAATTGAAAACAAATCAGTTTCTGTGATCAGTTTGTGTCAAACATCGTATCGTGTTGCACGTGTGACTTTGTTTTTAAACCTCGCGCTGGTAATCGCGATCGTGAATTATTAAGGAATTTCACCCCAACCAAACATAATAGAGTTGAAAATATTTTTGACTGACAACAGTGTGCCCAGTTAAAAGTGCAATGAATTGTGATAATAGTTTTCTCTTTAACGATTGTCCGAACAATTGAAAACAGTCGTATTGAGTACAAGTGCATAATTGGAAAAGGTAATCTTATGAATTTTAATTCTAAAATTATATAATATACGATACTATATACCACATATTTCAGTAGATACTTTATGCACATTTTTGTAATAGTTTAATTACCCGATACTGTTAATATACATTCGAACAAGTGTTATTGTTTTCAAAACGCTTTGTTGTCATTTGTCACCGCCCGGATTGGCTGAAAGGTGGCTGAAAGCCATGATATAGGTATACCTAATTATTATTTTTATGAAATAATAGATCCCCTAATCCTACTAGCTACTAGCAAACAGTATACTTTTAAAAATAAAATAAAATAAATTAATCAAAAATCGGAAATGTACCTACTTACCTACTTATGTGAAATTAAAAATAAATCGTCCTTAGAAATCGTCACAAAGATCAATCAAAACGAAGGATTTTGCCAAGAAGCTTATATAAGCTTCTTGGATTTTGCTTTTTGAGGCTGTCCGTTTGTAATTTGTATCAATTTGTATGATATTTTTTATAGATAATATAAAATAAATTTTGTTTCAACTAGACTTCCTTTATTTTTGAATCGTTATTTTTTTACAAAGAAACCTTTTTATTATTATTTAGGTTTAATCAATGGGTTTATTGCAATTTGGGACTGCTTTCGAATACGGAACATTCTCGCATACTTTTCAATATACTACTATAAATACTTGTAAACAAATGTACCTACCTAATATTGTAAATGGAAAAAATTATGTTTGTCTCTTTGTTACTCCTTCACGCAAAACTGCTGAACCGATTTTCATGATAACTTGGATTAGTAGGTACCTACATAGGATAGTTCCCGTGGGATCTTCGCAAAAAAATACGATCATGCCTACTACCTATTACTAGTACTGCTAGTACCTATGTATAGTATTATCTGTGATACCTATTATGAACGATCTAAATTTAAACCATGATAAACGTTTATTTTCCATAAAAATGACCCAAATTATTTTATTTTACATTACAAATTAGCTTATGAAATTATTTTTGTCGTGGTTTTCGTACAGGGAAAACTCATTGTCGGTCAAAAACGATTTTGACTAAGGGCGTCGCGTCGTCGTCAGTCAAAACTACTTTTGCAAAAATCAGACAACAAGCAGCAAAAAAACGTTTTTTTTGTGAGGTTTCTACTTTCTATATAAATAGACCCCGTTTTGCTCCTCTAACGAAATTAGGCTGTTTGTACAAAGTGTACAATGTTTACAGTTTACACTTGAAGAAAACTACACAAAGGACTTGTCCAGGCACATTATCTTTATTATAGATAATCTTGTATTTAATCGCGAAAAGATAATAGGTAATTTCTTTGTTTATAAATTAAGTGCAATAGGCTGTTTTGATAACAAGCAAATAATATCAATGATGTTTTTGTTTACGTATCGTACTGATATAGGTACATAATAATTATCAATGTGTTATCAATTGTATCAACCTATGTGGAATATAATATAATGTGCATTGTGCATTATGCATAGGTATTATATCTATATCTGAAAGATAGTTTGAAGTATTTCAGATATAGGTAGTTCAGAGGAATTTTAAGAAAAGTTTTTGTTTATGTTGTTTTACCTTCTATACGTATTGTATACCTACTTACTTACCCTATATCTACACTAAATTATTAATAAAGGAAAAAATTTGGTTTCTAGTACCTTTAAATGAAACAGATAGTACTTAATTCTAAAAGTTCGTAACAGGTTATCTTTATTTTTATTTTTTTGTTTGTGATCGTTCAATAATCAAGTAACTAACCAAAAGTAAAAATATTTACAATTATTTACATTATTACACGTTACGTAAACTCTAATCAAAAGAAAAATAAATTCCCTATAAACAACTATAGAAGATCACACCAAAGATTTGTCATTCCAAATGATGTTTTTAACAGTCGAAGCGTGTTGAAAGTGGGTTGTCTTGTCATTGACCGTGACCCGCGGCCCGCCGACAAACGTTTTATTGTGCGTTTTATGCAGTGTAAAATACCTACCATGCGTGTAGTAACCGACTTAATATTCTTAAGTAGGTAGGTAGGTATGTAGTTATGATGCGGACTAAAGTGGTCTATTTGATGCCTTAATTTTTTTATTGGTATCGTAAGTACCCAATTTAATAAGATCAGTCTTTTTTATCGGTTTAGCGTCCTAACTCTTTGTTCGTAATGCCCGTGTGCAAGTTGCGTTCAAAAAATAGAGAAGATTGTTTTCTTTAGGATTTTTTATTTCATGGTATTACTACCAAAACTATTTTTTTTTCGTAATGCTCATTAAAAAAATTCACACTATCTAGTAATATTTCTATTCTGAATGAATATTTTAAATGGTTTCAAAGATTAGTTATGTTCAACTAATAATTGCTCATATGCTGGCAAATTGCAATGTATCACGTACATAATAATTATTAATTATTGTAAGACGAATTATCTTCCGATTACAGAGTCAAGGTCAAATCTAAATGATAATATTTGGATATTCGGATTCTTTGATAACTTAGCTGTCATCATCATAAGCTGTTAAGGTCAGAGACCTCATTAGCTTTAAAATTCTAAATCAGAGAGTATTTTTTTTTTCTTTAAAATGTCATCTAGTCATTGATATACCTACCTATCGATTTTCAACATAAAATCCTGTGCAAGGTTTATTAATGATTTAAAATATTGTAATTTGTAAAGCAATGAAGAATAAACAATTTAAAATTATTAATTTCTAAACATTTTTATCTCTCTTGCCCAGTGTTGCCCAGTTTTTAAAATCAAATCAAAATTTATCGCATGTAAATGGATATAGGACCAACCAATTTAATAAAATAATATTTTCAAATATATTTTTTTTATTAGATCATTGTTGTAGCTCTATGCCTTTAAATTATCTAAAATATTTTCCAACAAAATTATAAACAGTTACTAAAAGTGTTAATATAATGCGTAAAATATGAAGTAATGCAAAGACAAAGTTTTTTGTAATTCGCATTACATACGAATAAATCCACGAATGTACGAAAGTTGCTTGCCTTGAAATATTAAACCCTTGTAAAGTAAGTTTATGTAATGTAATAATGAGTTTGTTCTAGACCTTTCTGCATTTCTAGGCCAAATTATTGAATCAGCAGACAGCACTATTGTATGCAGTGATCAGTTTTACATAAATTCAGGAAAATATATATAAATTATATTTTCTATAGTACGTTAAATATTGATGGATGATAGTATGTATGGATTTATGATTATAAAAATTTAAAACATAGCAAAGTGAACAACAACTAATCCTTTGTTTCTAACTTTCTAATTCAATTTTCGTAGTATCAGACCATGGTTGTCTACATTCCTTTCCAAAATTGAGAGGTTTGCCTTGTATAGTAATAAGCATAAACATATTACTTATTATATACAATTGAAACCATTACAAACATTGTTACAAACAGGATCCATAAGGCCAATGAATTATTTCCGAACAAAAAAAAATGCGCTCGGAAAATTAAAGTGAGTTTGAGCGACTTCGTGACACTTTCAACTGATAGACGGAGGATCCTGATAAATAGTTTACAGAATTATTATTATTATATACTTCCCTTACTTACTTGTTGTTACGTACTTACCTCATATGCCAACATTGTCTTCGTCGAAGTCGGTTAAACACCTCGATCTCGCAGTGCATTGATCATTATCCTGCCGTAATTAGTATTCGTCCTAAATAGATATAAAATGCACTTTTCCCAAGTGACCTGATCACTAGGGACAAGAGGTTCTTAAAATGCAGAAATCGTGAACAAGTATTTCAATTTATTCAGTAACAAGTTTCATTAGAAATTACTCTGGATGAAGCCAGATTGGTTATCCAGGTGAATACCCAGGTAAATAAAATTGGTCAACAAATGCATATTTTCAATGAAACATAAGGGAATTCTATAGATTTGCAATATTTCCATATTGTTATATTATTTTATCGTATACTAAAATAATAAAAAATGTAAAAAGACTAAATAGTTATCTACAAATCTTCCGAATTTTTGGAATGGGAAAATTTCATTCATATTGACATTTAGAAATGTAAATTATAATAAATCATTTACTTAAATATTGCAAGATTTTATGTGAAGGCACATCGTTATTTAGCATACTAAGTGGGTCAATGACATATTTCGTAAATGTTAAAAACATGTGCTTTTCAGTATAAAATAAGGTGGGTGGACCATGGAAGGCCATGCTCCTTCGAAGGCCAATTATTCAAATTTCGTAGTTATTGCCATATGATGACAAATTCCTTCTATTTACACAAACACCCATCGAACTAGAAATCACAGACGCGGCGGCGAATCGCTCGCGCCACTATTTTGGCAGTACGGTCCCTCGCTTCATTGATATCGGAAATCGGCGGCGTTAAAATAAGATGGGTGTACCTTATAAGGCCACTCTAACAAATAAATAGTTATTATTCGTTTATTTACTGGAAAAATGAAACTAACAAATATTTAAGTAATACTTTGTTTTATTACGTAACATATAAACCACTTCTTTTTATTGTAGATTTAATCGCTATTTATTAACTTTTAGTGTTAAATGACTGATTTATTATAATGGCCTTCTAAGGAGCCTTGTTTCTAGCAAGGCCATTTGGAAGAGTTCTATGAAACTTAAGTTCAATCAATATTGACTCTACACCTTAGTCAAAATATGTGGCTTGGCCATTTCGCTACATTCACATCGGCGTAAGGTGAAAAATTAATTCACTGTTCATTACTTTTGTGTTATACAATAGTTCTTGTAGTAACGAACGGCCAGGGCCAAGCCACATATTTTGACTAAGGTGTAGAGTTTGTGAAGTTAGGCCTTGTAGAGTTAGGGCGTGTAGTGTTAGAAGCTTGGCTCTACATGAGATCTGATAACTTTTTGACAGTGCGAGTCATATGGGCTCGTCTTGGCAACATTTTACATGAAAATGTTTTTGGTGGGATTTCATTTCTTTTTGTAAGTTGTTTGTAACAAAATTTTATGTCGATTAAATTTTTAATTTTTTTTTTAACAAGGAGTACCTATACATATATATATATATATATATCTAGGGAAACCAAGTTTTAGATTATTAGATTAGACCTCTAGCGTCATCAAAATTTAATTTAAAATTACAGGTCTCATACAAACTCCCATCCCCTAGTTTAAGGGGTTGGGGGATGAAAGTTACAAGTTTTATAATTTTTTTGTTGTTTGTGTGCTAATACTAGCTTACATACAAAATTTCAGCTTTCTAGGACATTAGGAAATACCTTAAGAATTTTGATGATCATCAGTGAGTCAGTGACGAAATTAGCGTTTTTTAGATATAAATAAAATCTGAAGTATAAAAGCTAATGTAATTAAAACTTAATATGTTCAATAAGTCCGCTATTGACAATATATCCCGAAAATTTTGTTGATCTAGCATAATCCAAACCCAAGTTATGAGGGTTCAAAAAAACGTCGAAGCGCTTCGAGAAAAGGTAGGTAGTGCCCGTGCGCTTCGCTTGTTCGCTTGGCTCGTCTTGGCGGGGGCACTACCGTGCCCCCAGATGACAACATGACATTCAAATGTCGACCTTTATTATGTAAACCAGCTATGCTCCGCGGTTTTACCCGCATTGCTCGTCTTCTATTGGATGATTATATAAATTATAATTACCTATAGACTTCCTCGATAAATGGACTAGCTAACACATTTTTCAAATCAGTCCTGTGGGCTCTGTTACACCAGGGCAGTGTAACAACAAACATTATGACTCAACTTACAAGATGTTAGGCGATGCGTCACCTAATGTCTAGATTCTAGAAGAATAAAGACAGCTGTTGTTTTGAGCGGTATATAGGTACTCGTTAATTCAGTACTTTTCCATCACAATAAAAAATGTGGAGCCTATATCAAGACATACATTTTATTTGTGATTTTTTTTTATAATAAA
Source organism: Colias nastes (assembly GCA_907164665.1). Lineage (NCBI taxonomy): Eukaryota > Metazoa > Arthropoda > Insecta > Lepidoptera > Pieridae > Colias > Colias nastes. The sequence continues at coordinate 16,210 of CAJQZM010038900.1, forward strand.
GGAAATTGTTTAACTTTGACATGATGCATCTGCTGCGTTTCTAAAAGTTTTTGTATTTTTTTTTTAAGATAAAAAGAGAATTTTTAATTTAAACCAGGTTTCTTCTACCCAAATACCTATATGTGATATTTTCAACTATTTCTGACGACCCATTTTAATCTGACAAAACTAAATCATAATAATTGGTCTCTATCTTGATTTTTCGCCGTCCTAGGATATTTTATATTGAACAAATAATTGAAAATGACACTAGGCATAATGAAGATAGCTTTTACGTATGCTGGCTTGACGAAATAATTGCTAGAAGGGATGGAAAGAAGATATTTTGTATAAAAGGTGTTTAATAATAATATTATGCTACAATATATTTTGAAGTACGTTACCTGAATTATGTACATATTATATTGCAGAGGATACGTTTGTAATGTTGTATTGTAACCATTCCGTCCACCAGATATTCCATCGACTTAAAATTCTCGGAGTTCCGATGACCTTTAACAATACATATTTTACTCGAGTTGCAAACAAAGAATAAATCATATTTCATTCTTTTAAGTTTCAGTTCTCAGTTTTCAGTTTCATTATATTAATGTCAGAAAAGTAATAAGTGCGTGACACAAACGCGAGGAAACATTAATATAATGCTTATGCAAACAAAATTTTAACCAAATATATCGTAGTCACGGATCATTAATTAATATAGATTTATTATTTTATCGTATAGTGTAGTATTAGTATAGTGCGAATTGGCTAAACGTTGAGTACTTACTTTATAATATAATTTCTATATTCATAGCATTGAGCATTTTGTGAGCAAATCTTAATACTTATCTAAAGGATTTTACACTAGTTAGGTATGATAACATATTTTTAATAATTATAAGCCAAATGTGGATGACAAAATCGTGAAATATTGACGATTTAATGATTTGGTCAAATTAAGTTAGCCACATCATGAAATGCGACCATTTCATGTACATAATATTTGAGCATTTCATGAAGTGAGCAAATCTACGATATGGCCAGGACATATGCATACGAAAATAATACTCATAAATAGTGAAAAGAAGTAATATTATATGTGTCCACTGTCCTATGTTTAATCAACTAACTCTCACTAGCTCTAGGGATGTGATATAAAATATCGATAAAAAAATAAAAATAGAAAGTGAAATTTATGAAACATAGTTACTAACTAACTATAAAATAATAAAATTTTATTTGGGGACAAAGAAAATTTCGTATTTTTTCTTAAAATAATGAATTTATTACCATATAACAGTTTTAACTTTTATTTAGAATATATAGAGATGTAAATATATTGTTCGTAAGTGTGTATATTATCTAGTGCGTATATAATATATTACTCATCAATCCTCATGAATGCTTAATAAGTAATGTATTGCAGTTATCCTATCAACATGACAGTCAGTAAAGTTACGACTAATAATAACAAGCTTGTATTTAACTATTTAGTCATTATCTGTTTATAGCTATCATTTCTTTATTCTTATTCGAAAATAAGTGATTTTGTTTGGTGTGCCCTATTATAATAATGAGAAAGTTTGTTCACTTAGATATTCGTATAATTATTGACCAAACGCGTGCTTTGAATTAATATACATATGCTACGCTCCTTTAGAATACAAAAAAGGAGTTTCTCGATTTATTATATTTTAAAATTGAATTTAAACAACCACTCAGAAATAAGAGTATGTAATCAAACGGCAATGTAAAATTTACAGAACTGTAGTTAAAATCAACATCGTTGAGTGATCTTTCTCTAACAGATGATTTCAAAATGCAAATTTGAAATTTCAAAAAATTTTTAGTTAAAGATACAAAGAAACAATTTCGTAAAGATGCTCTTATTGTTAGTCATATTTTCGCAACTATGAGTTATCGATACCGGGTAATTGTACGTACGATGCAATTAAATACTTATCGACGTTTACATCAACAAAGACATCCCTATTAGTTGCAGCAAGTCGTGATGAAAGTGAACCGACCACATTGTGAAACGGTGCATTCTCTTCTAAAGATTTCCATAGTTTTTACTTGGAAGACATTATGGTCAGAATCGTGGAGAAGGCTAGTTTTCTGTCGGATGAGTTAAAAATTAGATTGACATGTTTTATCTAGCGTTTAGTGTTCCTGGAACTTTTATTTACTCATATGGATTGTTATTTGTTATCATGTGATAACGCGAAACGGTTGTAAAACGTGCCGAGTATCGATTTTTAAGCAGTAGGTATGTTACAAGACGCATTAGTATGAAAAATGAAGAATATACATATGTAAATACATTTATTATTACAAAATACAAAGTTGTTGAATGTTCATCGTCGTTCGACGGATTTTTTTAAATTTTTTGCGCATTATATCGAAAAGAATCCATAAAAATACAGCTAGAAATAACCGCAGTGATTTATGAGGCTTTTATCTATGCTTTCATAAATTCCACTGTTTTATTGAATAGATAATACATATTCCGAATGTCAACGATAGAAATCATATTATACAGTATCTATCCTTATAATAAAAAAAGTACATTAGCCATTTAATACGAAGGCTTTACGTTATATTGAGTAAACTATACAATATATACCTAAACCACAGTATTACAATATTATTTCCTAAACCCCTCTCTTAAAAACGATGCATCATACACATAGAGATCTAGAGAGATGCCAATCGCTTGCGCTGAGTACGAAACCGTGTCTCATAAAAAATTTACGCACACAACTGCAGTAAACAAAATCAAAACAATACTTCGCGTTGTGTGCGTGTCATCACACAAAAATATGAGAGCGACTATTCGTTCGCACACTAGATTGTAAGTGACGTACGTATACAGCACCGCTACAGTTTGTTCTCTTTTTGTACATATTGCTGCGACACCGGCCCCGCCCCCTAACCATATCTCCCTTTAGTTTCTGTGATCTGTGATCATACCTTAATGTTGATGCGGTTTTTTTTAATAGATAGAGTGATTCAAGAGGAAGGTTTTAGTATATAATTTATTAAGTTTTTAGACAAAGCGGGCGAAGCCGCGGGCGGTAAGCTAGTAAATAATAATAATGAGTCACTTCTCGTTTCGCATATTATCTTGTGAGATAGACCAAGGTACATTTCCTGTTTAATACAGGAAAATATGTAAATTAAATCTAGTATGTTTGTTTGGGTTGGATAAACTTATAATTATTTGTTCAATAACTAATGCTTTTAAGACTTCTTTCATGTATGGAAATATAACAAAGCTGTATAATGTTCTAATAGGATTTGGAATTTTAGAGTTACGAGGGCGAAACCACGATTCCTGTCTTAGTATGTATAGCCTATTTGTGTAATTATTAATATTAGCTTCTCTATTTTCAACATACCTATAATATCATCAGGGGCTTCAGTTAAATGGATCAAACCTATGAACCATGTAGTAGTCTCTGTTTTCTAGTTTTCTAGTTAGGATATTATTTTTAGGACTTAGCAAGATATACAATTATAACAAAACATGAGTAAATCTTTAATTCATTAAGGGCTGATTTTTGGTCTCCGTGCGCGCGCTACGACTAGATACCGCCCCACCTAAAAACAATAGCTCCGTGAGTGCGGCAACTCAGTTCTGTAGTGTGTGTAAGGCAATTTGTAAGGACGCTAGTGTGTGTGAATAAATTATTGTTATTATCCTTTTTTATATATGCGTTAGTAATAGTATTGAAAAAAACATTATGAATAAGTTCAAATTATTGCTAAAAGATTTCCTCAACCACGTGTATTTTTTGGGATATGCAGTAGGGCAACACTGAATGGCGTCGTATTTTCGTAAACAACATTTTTAAAGTACAGGTGAAATTTCGAATAATACGATTATTCCTTCTAATAATAATAATAAATAATAATACGATTAATCTTTCTTATTTTTAAGCTATTGCATAGCTTCTATCGCGGGCCTTGAGCGCGGGGACCGAATCGAGAAATTCCGTAACGAAAAAACCTCACGCTCCCCACTCCGACGGACACGGAGGTGTGGCTTGAAGGCATGCTATGCAATAGCTTTACCGCGGCAGTCCCCGAGTGCCACACGTCTTTTTTTGTTGTATTTTTTTTACACAGTTTTATGGCAGAAACAGGCATTTTACTTCGGGTTTTGTCCAAAATCTTCAAAAACTATCAGTACGCCCTCTCCACACAATGCTTGTGACACGACTGGCTTGGGTACGCCGAATTCGGCGTACTATTATTTGCCGCATTTTTCAAGTACGCCGGCGGTATCTAGTCGTAGCGCGCGCGCGGAGACCAATCTATAATCTAAGGTTAAAACTTATTCGTTGAATAACATATTAAATACTACCATTTCAAAAATGTTCTTCTTGCCCTTAATTGACAGTTTACAGGTGACATTTTAATATTATCGCGTAATACTTTATTGGACGGGTAAGTTTTAACCAAGGATTGAAAAATCGGGACTTAATATTTGAAAAAAGAACCAGATAAAAATATAAAATAAACTAATTGCCGGCGTTTGTTAGATTATAGTTGTCATAGTAACAGAAATTGATAACTTCTTAATTCAATATGTCTTTATCTAAGTCTTTATCTAAGTACCTACTTATTCTCTGCTACTTTGTAAATTAATGAGATTATTTCATTCAATTCATTTATAAATTCTAAAGACATAAAGACAGGGTTGATAACCACGCTGTAAATAATTGAAAGAGTCAAATTAAAAATAACTTAATAAGTTATTAAAACATTTGTAAGTTATGGTACAACAATGGTACCGTATCTATAAATACCGTAGGTATGCATTTTAATGTTTAGCAGCAAATGTTGGTTATAAAATTATTTCTTGTTGTTTTTTTTTACAGAAATTGCTGTATTTTTGTGTTATTATTGAAGAAAAATGATGATAACATTAACTAACACTTATTGTTTTAAAAGGGAGCCCTAGCACACTTTAATTTTGAATGACGGCTGACGCATAAAACAGTCGTGAATCGTGATTTACACGAATCAATTACATAAGTAATTGATCACGATACTGAAATTATAAAATATCAATGTCATACAGATCGAAGTGCCTTTTCACACGTACCGGTTGCCGGGTAGCCGGCGCCGGATACCCGGTGTCAAATAAGCTTTCACATGTCCCGGTTGATGCCGGCAGTATCGGCTGGCTAGAGAGCCGACAAGAGTACAGTCTCATTCTATAGTTTCAAAGATGGACCGTGAACAAATAATTGCAATGTGGCTTTTATATCGAAGACGAAATTATCTGCGCCGGAAAGAAAAATCAAGAAATTATTGGGTTCATCCAATTAATATGAAAAGAGAAGCATTAGGTGCATTCTATACATTATTCCCAGATCTACGAGCACATGAAGACAGGTTTTTCAAGTACTAACGTACTCTCGCAGACTGTACCTGGGCGACTCACCGGCCGGCGCGTGTGAAAGCTAGTTGCGTGTTCCATACACCACTGTCAGTTCGGCCGCCGGCTAACCGATGCCCGGCGACCGGACGCACAGTGGTGGTTCCGGTGCGCACCCGGCAACCGCGTGCCGGATAGATTACGCCGGTACATGTGAAAGCTATGTACCATGCCCATACACTTCACCACCGGGTAGCCGGCGCCGGCTATCCGGCAGCCGGGTAGTGTGAAAAGGCACTTACTGAACCATTAATTTGTTTTAATTACTTAATGTATTTGGGCCACGCTTATTCTTTGGTAGTTTTCTTCTTTTGTTTGCTTACGATTATTATTAACTAGCTGCGCTCACCCGCTGGGCTCCGCTCCTGATGATATAATATTATAGCCTTCTTCGATATATGGGCTATCCAACACTGAAAGAATTTTTTAAATTGGACCAGTAGTTCTTGGGATTAGCGCGTTCAAACAAACAAACTCTTCAGCTCTATAATATTAGTGTAGATACACGTAGATTTTGTATGCGCGCCATTATAAAAAGTGATAATAGGGGAAGCGAAACAGCCTGTTTGAACCTTTTCAACTTAGATCATTAAGTAACTTAATGATCTAAGCTTTTCAAACAAAAAACACCTCTACAGTGACCAATGTACTAATATGTACTAAACAACCACCTTAAAAATCCCCTAAAACCTTCACACTTCAATGCATATCAAAACAAATTGTCATTTTACACACCAATTCTAAAATACTTCCGTAACATTTTTAAAAAACATATAGATCGGAGCGAGTCGGGTCACGTCGCGACTCGCGGCCGACGGAAGTCCTCTCAATGTCAATGATCTGCGCGCGCGCTGAATCGTGATACATGCGTCACTTTCGTTGCATTTCTGCAAGTTTTGTGCTGAATTTATGCTGATTACTTTTGGCTTTTTTAAGCTATTGCATAGCTTCTATCGCAGGCCTTGAGCGCGGGGACCGAATCGAGAAATTCCGTAACGAAAAACCTCACGCTCCCCACTCCGACGGGCTCGGAGGTGTGGCTTGAAGGCATAGCATGCAATAGCTTTACCGCGGCAGTCCCCGAGTGCCATTTTTATTACTTTTCCGCCAACCCGCACTTGGCCAGCGTGGTGGATTATGGCCTCATAGGAGGCCCGTGTCCCAGCAGTCAGAATTTATATGGGCTGATGATGATAATGATGATGATGACTTCTGGAGACTTTGAATACATATTTATAATGCCATCGGTGATATAAAAAAAAATGTGTGCGTGTACTAGTGTACACACGTAAGAAGTGAAACTTCTTTATGATCTTATTTTTCAAAAAATAATTTACTAGGTTAGTTTTGAGTTTTTTTTTTTAATCTTTATTTAATACTCTCAAAAATAAAATCAAAACATAACATAGCAGATTATTCTAACAGTAAAACATAATAATTATCTAACGTCTACTTAAACCTAAGGATACAATTTTAATTAATTTTCTTGCTTCATTTGAGGTCGGACAAGCTAAGATACTATTTAAACTTAAATACACTATCTACAATGTTCTTAACTAACGGCCAATCTGATATGTTCTCTACCATCAAAAGTATAATCCATTCAATGCATGTTTTTATCAATTTACTTATTTTAGCTTGCCAACTAAGTTTAATCAAAAATACTATATCTTTCAGTTTCAATAACAACTCGCTAAAGTTAATTCTATCACTAGATGCCGCCGGCTGATCATCTGGTTTTTCGTCTTTAATATCTTGCTCCGATGCCGATGATGAAAAATCCCAATCCAATACCGAATTCTTTTGAAAATTATTTCTGTTTTTTATTCTTCTCTTTTTAGGTACAGCTTTCTCTTGTTTTTGTTTGTGAATTTCAACTTTTGTTTTAACAATATCGGCATAAGAAGGAGTATTGTCGGAAACTTTAATCGGCGTTGAAAATATATTAGAATTTAAATCAGGTGGAGGATCTTCAGATTCTTTTTCGGGTTCAATCGCTGTTTCGGGCGCAACGTAAAGCGTGAGAGCTTTTCTATAAGTGCAACTAAAATCTGCCATTATGTCACGTATTTAGAATATCTATATAATAACTAAGTAATAACAGCAGTTGCTCATAAATGCAATAACTTGCAGTCTCTGACGTTGCTTAAGTAGTTGACCTGCTTTACAAATACGAGATAAGTTAATTTTAGCCACTAATAACATTATGTCGTACTGACTCGTACAATATTTTATTTTCTTAGCTACTTAATGTAACTTGAACAGGTTGTCTGGAAGAAATCGCTACGTTTAGGATAAACCCGCCTGTTGTTTCAAATGTATTTTCAATCGGCTTAAAATTTAAAAATAGGAGGAAGTTCTCAAGTCGCCTATATTTTTTTGGGTTTCCTCAGAACTTTCTACTAGCTGAAACGATTTTGATAATTCTATTTTGTTTGTAAGCTGGTGCGTGCCATGTGATCTGATAAATAATTTGAAAGCGTTATTTAGTTTTTTTGTTAAAAAATGAATAATGTATATTGGTGTGCGTGGAAGTATTTTGATTTGTAATTTTGATACCTATCAACAAAACAAGGTCCGCTCTTCGTGTTTGTCCGTTAAAACGCGAGCTTGCTTGTAAGCGAAACCGAGCTGTGTCATTAGTATTTTATAATTATTTATTGTATCTAGTCATGCGATCTCGATATACAAATTGATGAAACCTTGTAATTTAGAAACTATTTTTTATGATTACCTTATCTAGGAGTAAATTAAAAGCATTGGCCGTAACATTGGCCTCTAATTCAGAGCCAATATTTTAATACGCTTATAATATTAGCTTCACCCGTAGGTATGTAAGTAACCTCGCTGAGACAAACAGGAGCGGAGCACTGCTGCGGGTAAAACCGCGGAGCACAGCTATAGTTATATAATTTCATACCCAACCTAACCTTTTTGACTCACGTTATGTATTAATGCGTGTAAAAAAGCTTTTTAGTTTCATTTTTACATACATTTATTATTAAAACGATTTTTGAAGGAAAGACGTTATAAATGCATGTACTATAATGTTATAAATGCGAAACGAACTCTGTCTGTATGTCTGTTACTCAATCACGCCTAAACTACTGAACCAATTTTCATGAAATTTGGTATGGAGATATTTTGATACCCGAGAAAGGACATACTTTTTATCCCGGGAAAATGACGCAATCCCGGAAATCCAGCGGGAACGGGAACTATGCGGGTTTTTCTTTGACTGCGCGGGCGAAGCCGCGGGCGGAAACCTAGTTCACTATAAACATCAATAAGAATGGATGATGATAAATCAACACATCATAGGTACGTTTAAAATTAACGATTGAATTAAATTGGAATTATAAACATTCAATATTAAGAAATCGATTAATAATAGCATTCGTTTATTTTAACTAACTGATAATAGTTTTCACTAGCTAATTGTTGATTTCAAGATCATATTAATATGAAATAGGAAATTCAGTGAAAATATTTAATTTGTGTGTTAATGTATGTTGAAATATTATATTGAAAACTAGCTGTCCCGGCAAACGTTGTTCTGCCTTACTCTTCATCATTTAGGGGTATGAAAAATAGATGTTAGCCGATTTTCAGACCTACCCGATATGCACACAAAATTTCATGAGAATCGGTCCAGCCGTTTTGGAGGAGTATGGTAACTAACATTGTGACAGGGGAATTTTATATATAAGACTAGCGGTCCGCCCCCGCTTCGCCCGTGGTACATATGAAAAATAGATGTTGGCCGATTCTTCAGACTCACCCGATATGCACAGAAAATTTCATGAGAATCGGTCCAGCCGTTTCGGAGGAGTATGGCAACGAAAACTGCAGACACGAGAATTTTATATATTAGATAAAGCTTTTACATCATAATATAGCTCGTAGTTTTTTTGGAATAATGTAATACATCTTTTTCCTCGTATTAAAACACGAAAAAACAGTAATTAGATATCTATTTCAACTCGTGTTGAATTTACCTTTTCTGTTAGAATTAGGTATGTCTTGATGATAATTTCTTTAATTAGTGAGATTTTTTAATAGGAGCTACCTAATTTATCCTGAAAGATAACTACCAAGAAATTAGATCGCACTATAATAATAAATTTTACAGATGACACTATTTGTACATAATTATTGTGATAAATTGGTTCAGATAATATAATAGGGAAATTTTTAAATTTATTTTTTAGTATTAGACTATATTACTTGCTCTGTGGTATTAGAGTGTCCGCCGAGAAAGGTAACTAGTCGCGATAATTCTTTTTGGGTATCATTTAAGCTATCACCAATTTAATTAGTTTTGTGTTTCTTAAATAATAGGGTTTGTCCTCAAAATAGTAGATCTGTCACCAAAATGTAGTCACCAAACAATGCAAAATCAGTTCCACAATAAATCACCTAAAATCCTGAGATATAAGGTCTAGTACCAAATAAATGTTTTTGTATGTATTATAATAGGTGTGTCCTAATAAGTATTTAAGCAAACTAATTTAAAGAGATCACCAATAAATCATATTATGTTACTAGAAAATTGCATTAAGACGATACACAAAAAAAAATCCACTGCTTGGTGGGCGGAGTCTAATAGCTCGCTATCGCGAACGCGGGTGTGCGCGAAGTCAATCTTGCAAACTCGCCGCGCTGCCGCTGGCCGACTCGGGACAAACATGTATGGAGTCGTCATACAGCTATTATATTGTTATACATATATTTAATCGTTGATTTATTGATTTTATTTTCTTGCTTATAAACAAATAATCTTCTTTTTAACAACTACTTAGTTAGACACTATTAATAATAATTATTATTTCGTAATGTTTACTTTATTACAAAATAATATAGGTTATAAATAATCTTTAAAATTACAAAAAATATTTTAACTCTGAAAAAATGAAATGGTACTCAATAACGCGGACTACTGAATTGATTTAGATAGAATTTGATGCTGACGTAGATATTGCATCATGCCCAGAAATGAATGGTACTATTTCTGAAAGAAGTTATAAACCCTAATTCTTCTCAGTCAAAGTCAAGAGTGGAAGATATCACTAATACAGTAAAACTGATGCGAAACTTTGGATGTTTATTTGTATATTTGTTTGTTAGTTGTTACTCAATCACGTCAAGACTACATTACCAATTTTGATGAAATATAGCTAATTGCCTGGATTTACACATAGGATACTTTTTATCCGGACTGAACACTTCTGTGGGATAAAACAGGATTCACGATATAACCTAATTTCACGCGGGCAAAGCCGCGGTCGGAATGATATTTTTTTAAATAAAAAAAATGTTTAAAAAAAACACAAAATATATTCACGCAAGTATTTATTTTTTGCACTCTATTATAATTGTAATTATTCATTACAAATAATCAAAATAAAATAGCCAGAATAAAGTTAGGCCCTGGTAGGGTAGGTAGGCAGGTACAGCAATGTGAGACGAACACTGGCTTATTTATACCAATAATAATGTATTATAAACATTAAATTAAGTTTACTTTCTAACAACAAAAATACATAATTGATTAGGAGGAGTGACTGCAGCGCCATCTTCCGGGCCCAATTGTGTTTCCAGATCACCCAGGAACTTAATTTAATATACACAAAATTTTTCGAAATGAAAACTTTCACATTACTATGTAAATATGAATATAAACCTGTTTTAGTACTAAGCAATTTCCCGCACAGGTATAGTAAGTATAAATGAAATAAATATCAACATCAAATTCTTTATACAACATACGTATCTACCACCTACTAAGAAATGTAATTCTTGAATTTTTTTCGTATTTTTTTAAATATAATACTACTCCAATGAGCTCCTGTTCCATATTACGTCCACCATACTTCCACTAAGTTCACCATGATTTTTTATTTCTTTGCACTTTGTTGCTTTTTGCTAAAAATGGAATCATGCGATAAAACCAGTAGAGCGTTGATAACATACATTTTTGACTGAATGAAGGTACTTACGAAGGAGTGGGTTCACATTGTGAACAATCAGTGGGTTTATTTTCCTTCTGGATTCCGAATTTCTGAAAAGATTATCTATGCTATACATGAAAAAATCTTACACATTCGTTATGTACTTAAAACAGGGGTACATATCAAACATCGTCTATAATATAAATATCATCAAATTTAAAATAAAACCAACTTACTTCATTAATTTGTTCCAATTGTAAGCATTCTTTTTCCTCCAACCTTTATGTTTCTTCCTCTTATTTTCTTTATTGTCCCCATTTGTCTCATTTTGTCTTATCGTGTTGTCACCCTTTGTTACGATTGCGCGAGCGACACAAGTTCCCCGTGTGACGGCCGTAGCGGGAATGACCTGTGGGACAGTGGGAATGACTCGTGCAGCGATCGGGGTAGGAAGGTACAGGACGGCTCACGCTAGATTGGCTGGTCGCGCGCTAATTTCAAGTAATTCTTGTTTATTTCAAAACCATCGCATATTTCAAAATTCTAACTCGATACACGTATAGATTGTATATTTTATAGTTAATATCCAAAAAGTCGTAACTTTACGTTTGTTATTTTGAAGATGCCAGAGATTTAAAAAAAATAACAATGAGAACTTTGTATTTTTTTTCTATCGAGAAAATATCATGGAATCATGTTTCTAAAACGGTACACGTATTGTGTTACTATTGAACTTTCTTGTCAAGAATTTTCATCACGACAACTTTAATAATATAAAAATTACGAAGGTTTAAAAAGGGCCGAAAATGTTAGAAAAATTAATTCATCACCTTAAGTTCAAATAAAAAATTAGGGTTGTCATCATCGTTTCAACCAAAAGATTCTGCTACTTAACTAGACTCCCAAGGTTCTAAATTTCCACTGGTAGTATAAATTATATTTAAATAAAAATTTTAGCAGAGTAGTAAATAAAACAATTATTAAAGTCAAAATAATCAATATTTATTGTTTAAAATAATTACCACTGAACAATCAGCGCTGGTTTAAAATAGCTGCTTATGGCTAGCAGAATAGTAGATAAAACACTTAATTAAAGTTAAAATAATCAATATTGTTAAAAATAATAACCACTGAATAATCAGCTCTGGTTTAATAGCTGGCTTATGGCTAGCATAATTGTAGATAAAACACTTAATTAAAGTTAAAACTTAAAATAATCAATTTTTAAAGCGCGCCAATTTGTCTCCGCCCCTTTGATCATTTTTTCATTAAAATTATAAATTGATGTATTAAATTGGTAACGAATACTATTAATTTAATATCTGAACGAAATAAAATGTTACTACTGTATTGGTGATAAAATATCAAATAAAAAGGAGTCGCAGTCAGGGATCGATAATCGATTTATTTGGTGACAGATCTACCATTCTGAGCACAGAGCTATTATTTAAGTAACAAAACTGTTATTATAAGAACGAAGTTTATATTCATGTAATGCAATATAATTTTATTGGTTATCGATCTCTTATTTTACACATATATTAACATTAATTTGATAATTCATACCTGGGAACAATTTTTGTTTATCTGAGAACGAAAATATTTCGTGGTGATAGATCTATTTATTAGGTGATACAACTTGATGACAAATATAAATTTTGGTGATAGAAAATATAGTTCCCATTCTTTTTAAATGAGAATATTTTGAAGAGTTTAATTTTAAGATAAGTTAGGTGATTACAAATAAGAGTTTATAGGAAATTCCATTACTATTAGAACATGATTAGAATTTTATGTGTACTGTGTAAATAAATAAAGACTTGAACAACAAGTATGTGTGTGATTGTCAGAGAAAAGGTAAAAATTGAATCATATAAATGTACTAGCTTTACGCCCGCGGCTTCGCCCGCTTTGTGCTTTAAACTATCCTATCTCTCAAGTTGGATCGAACTGCACATGGTGTGCGAATTTTATTATAATCGGTTAAGTGGTTGAGGAGTCCATTGAGGACAAACATTGTGACACGAGATTTATATATATTAAGATATTATACATATATACGTACGTATATACAATATTAATTGTTTAAAATTTACATACCGCTGCAAAATCTTTATGTAAATAAATCCTCATATTAAGAATTTGATGTGCCTATATAAATAGATGATTCAACAATGGAGAAGTCCTCAAAAATATTCAATAAGAAAATACATAATCTAAAAAAATATCACCGAACATAATATCACCTTCGATTTAAAATTATTTTGAAGTTGCATGTAGGTATTACAAAAATATAAAATGTGAGAATATTGTATAATTATGTTATATAGCGTATATTATGTTACGTGTTTATTATTAAACACGAAATTGTGCTATTTCAATAACAAAAATGTAAAAAGTAAGCAACAGTTGTTCACAACACACTAAACACAAAAAAGTATAAGCAAAATGGCATTGAACATTTCATAAAAATATATTAACTAAGTGATGACCACAGTTATTTGCCTAATATACTGAAGCCGTATTCATACAATAAATTAATCTATATACTAATATTATAAAGCTGAAGAGTTTGTTTGTTTGTTTGAACGCGCTAATCTCGGGAACTACTGGTCCGATTTGAAAAATTCTTTCGGTGTTAGATAGCTCATTTATCGAGGAAGGCTATAGGCTATATTATATCATCACGCTACGCCAACATGAGTGGAGCCACGGGGGTGAAACCGCGCGGAGCAGCTAGTACATTATACTTGTACGTCTACGTAATTTTATTTATACATAATACACGGATTTCATTGCGTGAATTTTATAAATATCTACACGAAGATATGCGTCCAATTTTACTCGAGTATTTTAAGAACATTTTAACATTAGGAAACTTGATAAATTGCGTTTTTAATAATTCTAAAAATATTAATTTTGTTTATTTTATGATTCCAAATTCCAAATTTCAGATGTATATCATAGCGCTGTTGGCGTGCGTGTGTGCGTGCAACGCGTTGCGTGTGGGCGTCGGCATCGCTGACGTCACAGGACCACCGGCTGAAATTAATTTTGTGAGTAAATAATTACGTTTGTTTTTATTACCTATATATTTTATTAAATAGTTTCACATGGGTATTTTCATACATACAAAAACATTGCCTACTGGATACAGTCATTTTCTATAATATCGTCTTGCGTATGTACTGGGCATATTTGACATTTTAATTGACAATGACTCTATTATACTAGTAGACGCGGCATACGCCAACATCATTGCACTAAAAAACAGCGTAATTAATACATACCTACTTACTAACGCATTATCACCAATACAGTTGTTCTCTCTTTCACTCTCACGCACGAGACATAATACATGTCTCACTCATGTACTTCGTAATAACAACTGCCGATTAAAATATAAAAAGAACGTCCAGCCACGACGCTGAATGGTGCGTGACTAAGTGAAACTCGGGCACTTAGCTGAGTTTTTTCTTGCCAAAATAGAGAGCGGGTAACGTATCTAGCTTTTTTATATATCATAGTTAATTGATGGATATTTTGTACAGTTTTGTACACGATTTATTGAGTTTTTATGTAAAACACTGGGTACGAAAATTCAATCATAATTTCACATTATTTTTGCTTTTTTTTAAAATGCAAACCTTAAATCTAATATATAGTAGTTCTAAGTCAATTCCTTACAATATTCCAAAGTCCTTCATTCACAAAACAAACTTTCGGTTTTATATTCTACTAGCATACTGGTATTTAATTACAATGTCCTTGGTCACCGCATTATCGCGTGTGATTACCATGACCAAAAGTTTGCTACTACTTTGAGTGCAAATATTCGTTAATTACATTCACTAATACAAGTAATACAAGGTTCTTTGGTATGCCGTATGTCCATACTAATATTGTACAGAGGAAATAAGTTTGTATGTTTGGTAAAGATTAACTTGAAAACTACCGATCTGAAAGCCCAAATTCAAAATGGATTAAGTAGATAGTTTAGAAGTATAGTAGTAAGATAGTTAATCAATAGTCGATGGTAAGTATACTGTATGCAAGATTGGGTTTAGGTATAAACTATAAAATTATCTACTTGGAGATGTTTTAAAAATATATATTAAAGTAAAAAAATGTTGTGTGGTTTTATGAAACCACTGTAAAAGTGAAACTTACGACAATTATCGTATTTGTACGATAATTATCGTACGTCACGCGACATGCGCTACACAGACCAAAAAGTTTGAGACGATGTAATAAAAGTTTCACTTTAATAACCAAACATTCTGTTTTTTATTTGCTTATGTTTTAAGTAAGTACACAAAAATAATTGCGACTTGGTGTTTTTAAATTCTATTGACAGTGTTAACTTAACTTGACATTTTAGCTTTAAAACTATCAACTAATAAGTTGGTTTTATGATGAAATATGAGTGAATAGACATAACTTGGTACTAGCTTTACGCGTAGCTATAATAATTTAAGTACTTACACTTAATTTACTACTTTACTTACTTTACTAAGATGTAATATGTAACAGAACTTTCTTAATTGAAATATCGATTTTACAACACACTATTATGTATTTAAATTTTTCATTTAAAGTACCAAAAGTAACAAGTTAAATGTTAACTACAATATCTTATTATAAATTACAATAATCAATAATATTTCCACAGATGGGCTACGCGAACTTCGAGCAAGTCGGCCATGGGATACATTTGCGGCAGTTCGCGCGCGCTTTCGTCTTTGAAGACGAAGCGAGCGGACATCGCTTCGTGTTCGTGTCCGTGGATGCTGCTATGATGGGCCATGGGGTTAGGAGTGAGGTATATTAAATATTTATTTTTTTAAACTTAAGAAAAGGTATATGAGGCTGGATTCATATCCGCGTCACTCGCGTCGTGTCAAGACTCAAAACACATAGAGATAAAACAAAAAAAAAAAAATGGGTTGCGTATGTTTGCACTAAAACAGACCTTTTATTTGCATACGCAAACATAGTTTGTTTTATTAAAAATCGTTGCAGATATGTATAATATACAGGTAAGTATATAAAACTATCTGACAAAAAGCATGTAAAAATGCACTATACTTTGGGCCGGCTGTAGAAATTCGATGTTCCTATTCCACTGACTTTCATCAGTTTTCCATTTTAGCTAGGTCACTTTTTATCGACACTGTATTGTTTCTGGTAAAATGTTAATGAACCAAAGAACACTTAGTTATGTCTCGGATGCCATTCATTCATACAATTAGTTATGAATGAAAACTTCACTTATGTAGGTACCTATTTGTTTCGCTTTCCCGCCAGAACTTCTGAATGGATTTGTTATGGATGTGTTTGGAATTTTTTCACATATTATTATTATGTTTGCTAATATAGTTAACTACAATATATAAAGTTTATTATGGATATTAATTTGATAAAGTGACAAAAAATGCTTCACCAATTTGAGCGGTTCGTTTGGAATATAATATGTTATTTCAATAATCTTTTTTGTTTTCCAGGTGTTAAAACGTCTTCAAAAGCGTTACGGTGACATTTATTCAGAACAGAATGTGATTATAAGCGGGACTCACACGCACTCAACCCCTGGAGGGTTCCTATTGGACTTCCTTTTTGATCTGCCCATCCTTGGTTTTGTTAAGGAGACCTATGTTGCTTATATTACTGGAATTTTGAAGGTATAGTAAACGTGATACTTCATGGTTATAAAAATGATTTGCTCTCTGATTTATTAGTCTGACTATTTTTATTTTAAAATATTATTATATGTATAGGTATTTAGATAATGTTTTGCTATATCGGATAGAAAGGAGTAATTACTACTTAAAACCTACTGAAAAATATTATAATCACAAGTTGAGGCTTGGAAATGGGTATATAAAAAAATTCTCAGAGTAATTAAATTAAAATATGCTAAATTTTATAAATATTTTTATCTACCACACTTCAATGTAAGAAACTTATTATTACAATACAATTTCAGAGTATAATAATAGCCCACAACAAGCTAACACCAGCGCGGATGGAGTATGGAGAGGCAGAATTACTGGGCGCCAATATTAACAGATCTCCTACTTCCTATCTACGGAACCCACCCGAGGAAAGGGCTAAGTATGACTTCATTAATTCTAGCTTAAGATTTGTATGTTAATCTTAAGTTTGTTCTAAATTCAATAAATAGATTTTGTTAAAAATATTAAAATGATGGTTCGGAATACAGCCCTGTTGTTGCAACATTGGTTTTTGACCTCGCATAAATGTCATTCGTTTTAAAAAATAAAGGAGAATGTTTGCTACAATAAAAAAAAAAAATACTTTTAATTGGATCCTGCATGCTCATCATTTTGCATGTCCATTAACGATAACAATTGCAACTAGAAAAAAAAGAATTACTAGCTGTGACCCGATCGTTTATAAAAAAATTACCCGAAGTAGCAACCCTATATTCTATCCCGCACATAAATATTTTTACACACTTTTTGTGACTCATATATTGCATGACATTATTTTTCTACAAACAAACAAATCTTTATTTCAGATACGAATACGACGTAGACAAAACCCTATCCCAAGTCCGTTTCATAACACCAGACAACCAAATACTAGGTGTGATCAACTGGTTTGCAGTCCATCCGACTAGCATGAACAATACCAATCGACTGATCTCGTCTGATAATGTTGGATATGCGTCCATTCTTATGGAGAAGGCACTTAATGGCAATGATACTCTGCCTGGAAAGGTATGATCACATATAATACAATACTATGTTTAACATATTATTACTATTATATTACACTACCTTTTCCACCCGCGGCTTCGCCCGCGTTTTCAAAGAAAAATCCGCATAGTCCCCGTTCCCGTGGGATTTCCGGGATAAAACCTATCCTATGTGTTATTCCAAGTTACCCTCTATATGTGTGCTAAATTTCATTGTAATCGGTTCAGTAGTATTTGCGTGAAAGAGTAACAAACATACACACACATCCATCCTCACAAACTTTCGCATTTATAATATTAGTAGGATAGGATTATATTATGTATAGTATTTTAATGTTTGAGGAATGATAGTTTAGCAGACATTTTTCTGGGCAGTTTGATTGGAATTTTGAGCATATAATATATGTATAAAATATATATTATTATTTCTGGGCTTATAGGTTATCGAAACAAAGCTTATCAAGTTTTAATAGCAAACTCATTTAAAACTAAACATCATTACTATAATTATTAATAGTTGGACTAATTTTAAGTTAATCTTTATCGTTAACATTTGTGTCAAATTTTAATTACTAACTCGATTTGAAATATTCTGTATGTATATATGTTGATGGCTAATGGCTATATTGAACAGTTGGACTAGTTTTAAGTTAATGTTGTTATAATTAATAGTTGATGATTTAAAGTTAATTAATATTTTGCATTTTAGTGAGTTAAGAAACTGAATTTGATATTTCGTTTTATAGTATTCAAATGCTTTATAAATAAAAATTATAAAAGAATTATTAGAAGTCAAGGCATCGCCCCGGGATGGCGAAAGACGTGGGTTCGAATCCCGCCTCGTGAACATCTTTTTTTTTTATTCTTTAAAAATTTATAAATTAAGAAATTTGTTTCTTTCATTTATTGCATACAAATTCACTTCCACCAACCTCGACACTTTTAATCACACTTTTAATGCTCAATTTTTTTGACAATACATACACATTTTATAAATTTATATTTATAAAGCATTTGAATGCCATAAAACCAAAAATATCAAATTCAATACATAAATATTTTTCTAAGTTAATTTATCAAATACTTTCCAGGGTCGTATTATATGCGCATTTGCGTCCACAAACCTCGGTGACGTGTCTCCCAATACAAGAGGACCTCGCTGTGAATTCTCTGGCAATGTTTGTGATCAGGAGTCATTATTGTGTAAAGGTTCTAAGGAGAGATGCTTTGCGTCTGGTCCTGGAAGAGATATGTTTGAGAGCACCAAAATTATTGCTACTAAGATGTTCCAGACTGCTATGGTGAGCTGTATTTTATTTATTGGTGATTAATTGTAACCATTAAACCTTATTCATATGTGTTGTGTTGTGTTATAATTTTCTTTTAAATTTTTCAGTCCGGTGACGCACCAGCTTGTTTGCCCGCATTAAAAATAAATAATAAGTTTAGATATACTCGTAGTTGACAACCATTGTAACAACCATAACATAACCATAACATTAACCAACCATCTATTAGAAGAGCTTTTTTTACTACGCTTTGGAAAGTTTCTGCAGAGAAAAACCAGCAAGAATCTTAGAAGCTGATAATAAAAAACCTCCCCTTTAATTTACAGAAAGTACTAAATCAACCGGGTATCGACCTCACAGGTCCCGTGGGTGTGGTGCACCAGTTTGTGGACATGCCCAAAGAAGAAGTGGCGCCGTATGATCCTGTTACTCAAACATTTGATACGGTAAATATAGCATTTCTTTTATCAAATTTGTAAAGAAAGATTTAGAAATTGTATTGAATGCAAGCATTTTCGCTGCTAGGTGTTGTTTATATGCCAATCTCGCCTTGTGTTATTTCTTTCCCTTTTTTAAGGATAGTGAATCATGTTAAAGTTTCTCCCAAAGCACTTTTAAAATCGGTAAATCTAACTTAATATTTCAGAACGATTGGCATTAATTCCTTAACATTTAAACACCATTTTAATATATGTTTTCGTTTCTGTATTCGCTTCAAAACACTATCGTACGCACTATTTTGCCTGTTCGACTAAGTTGCCTGGCAGAGATAGCTTATAAGCAAAAATGCCGTCTATTTAACATGATAAATTTTATTTCTTTTCTTCTCTTCCGTATTGTTTTCTACGTGTGTGTGAAATAAATTTTATTGCGTTTTTTTATCCGCCAAACCGCACTTGGCCAGCGTGGTGGGTTATGGCCGGTACCCTCATAGGAGGCCCGTGTCCCAGCAGTGGGAACGTGTATGGGCTGATGATGATTATTGTGTTTTTTGTCGTAGAGTGCCAATGTATCGGGCTGCGTGCCAGCCATGGGCTACAGCTTCGCAGCGGGTACCACGGACGGGCCGGGCGCGTTCGACTTCCGCCA
>CAJQZM010038901.1:0-14114 GCA_907164665.1 Colias nastes
GGTAATCGAGCATACCTTTGTCTTATTAATTCTAACTTTAGTTTTTTTTGCACGCCTCATAAGCGAAGCGTTGAGGTGGGTACTACTGTCACTTCGCGCAAAACATCTGATTTTTCAAACTTAAAATGTCTTTATGTATCATACATTGCACTTGTAAGATAATACATACACACACATATTAAGAAAAAACACTATTTTTAACATTCATGATATTTTTGATGTCATTTTTGTTATTTAAACTAGTTAAAAAACAGTTTAAAAAAGTTCTGTCTTGAACGTCCGTGTGTCTGTATGTGCGGAGGATTTTCTTGTTAACACGATAGCGACCGAAATACTTTACTAATCGAGTCTTTTTTTTTCTCTTACGCTTGAGTATGCTCAGGAATAGAACCCTTTCATTTTTCAGGGTCTGATTCGATGTGGTTTAATTGTTATTAAATAAACAAAAATAATAATTAATAAATAATTATTAAAAAAAAAATTATTTTATAAAATTGAACATGTAGAAAATAAAAAAACTTTCATGTGCAATTTTGAAAAAAAAAATTTTTTAGTGATTTTTTGTTTTAAAAAAAAAATTCAAAAATTATTAGATGTTGGCTAACTTTAGAATCATATAATTAGGATATATTTATTAATCCTTCATGTTTGTTTACATATGTCTTGCAGTATTCACGGGTATATTCATTTCACCTCAACCGTATATTCAAACCCCTCCCTATTTCCAGTTCTGCCAACAGATATATTTCCCCTTAATTATGAATTTCCCCTTAACTATGACAATACCGACAACATACATGCCGACACAGATCTATGAAAAAGGACACTGGGGGCGCTGGCATGCAAAGGTGGATATATTTACTATTCAGATCCTATAGTTTATGTAAATGAAAGACACCGCACTCTCGTGTGTAAAAGCGGAAGCCGCGTCGTAAATTTTTTTAAACTGTAGTATCCTATCTACTTCTGAGATAACTATATGTGATCATATTTTTTTTTTTATAGTCTGTGCCCGTCCGCTTTTTACATGAAAAAAAGCCAAGATCTAAAAATCGGGGGTACTATAGTTTGAGCTAATAAATAATATTAATTAAAAATAGAGTTTATTATAAAAATATTATAAAAATTGGTCAGTAACGATGGATATACTTTATTTAAGTGTATATTTTGACATAAATTGATATTTGAGTGAAAAAAAATTTTTGGGAAAAAAATAAATTTTACAACCTCAAAATACCGTTCTGATTACGGTATAGAGACTCGAAGAGCTGGCGCACACGTGCTACGCACATGTGTTGAACGGTACTTGGCGCCAGGCTCTATCGAGCCTGTTAATTTTCAATTTAAATTACCATCTAATTTAACAGTAGTGACACCTTGAAAGATCTTGAGACAGTACAAGAGCATTGGCACATGAGAACAAGTGTATCTACATACTTATATATTATATACACCTTTATAAATAATCAATTTTATTGTAAAGGATGAGATTATGAGGCGTGCACTTTTGGATTTTCCAAACTTTTTTAATTTATTTTTGCATATTTTGTGTTTTTTAATTTAATTTAATTTATCGTTTTAAAAATAATTTAGTAGGTATACCTACATACAAGTATTGTAAATTATGGTTTAAAATAATTATTGAATATATTTATAATACAAATATCAAGCATTATAAATAATTTAGGTACATTAAATAGCCTTCGGCGTCCATAACAAAACTAGATTTTTTTCGGCGGTAGGCGTAAAAAATAGAAACACGTGCTTTAAATTGCTCTTACGAATTTATTTTGTGATTAACAGTATTTTGATATTAATGGTGCTTTAAACCCCCTAAAGTACTCACCAATACATTTACCACTACTTTTTTAATATTACTAGCACATCACTTTAACATTTTGGCAGTATGGAATCCATTAAACAATTCTTGGCACAAATGTCCGAGATGTTCAATAAAAAAATGATGGAATTTCAACAAGATTTACAGAAGACCACTACAACCTCCAATTTGGCCAGTCCTCCATCAAGATTAGCTTCTGATTTCTTGGCTTTCCGAGCATTTGTTTTCACATCGCTACAGTGTTTGCAGTCCCAGGTCGACGCCCTGACTCATTTGTATGACAATCTAGAGATGAGAAACCGGCGCAAAATCCTCTTAGTGCATGGTATACCAGAAGCCAAAGATGAAAACACCCTCAATTCTACGGTTGATACAATAATTAAACACACTAGTGCACAACACCTTTCTACGGAGGATATTAGCCGCTGCCATCGTATGGGGTCTATTAAGGACGGCAAGCCTAGACCCGTACTTATAAAATTCCGTGACCTCAATACAAAGCAGCAGATATGGTCATCCAAGACTAAGTTAAAGGGCTCTGGCATCACCTTGTCCGAATTCCTCACCAAAAGCCGACATGAAACTTTCATGGCTGCTAGGAACCAGTTTGGCGTTTCCAAGTGTTGGACCAGGGATGGCAGAATATTTGTCATAGACTCAGAAGGAGCGCGTCATCGCGTTGAGAGTGTTGGTGATCTCAAGTGCATCCCTTGTAATGTTGCTGAGAATAACAAGCCTCCTCCAAGTTCATCAGCTACTAATAGTGCCCCTTCTAAAGATATAAGAGGTGTTCCTCGCTCTAAAAGGCCAACTAAAGCTAAGTAGTCTTGTTTTATTTAATATCAGTTTCCAAGATTATGTTATGCTTTCTTTCTTAAACTCTAACTTATTTTCATTCCATAATTGGCTTAAACTTAATTCTTTACTTGACTGTTAGCTGACTCTCAAAGTACTTAATAATTTATTTCTATTTCAGTGTATTCTTTTACTTAACTTTTTATGGATACCGTTCTTTGCAAATGTATTTATTTAGCGTACCTTCACTTTCGTCAAATAACAATGTTGTTTTGTTTGTTGATGTCTAATTGTCAAAGTCATGGGTTGTCAAAAATCAAATGTCATTGTTAAAGTCGTCTCGGATATTGCCAGTTATAATTTTCTTTTAAGACTATGTCCTTTTTTTTATGTTTAAAATAAGTGATGTTATTGTGAAATATTAATTAGGTTAAAAATATTCTCTTGATTTCTCTTTAAAAACTGTCATACTGTCAATTTTGAATTAATAATTTAGTGCTTACTTATGTCAAATTTATTGTTGCGGTGGGTACAGGGTAATCGAGCATACCTTTGTCTTATTAATTCTAACTTTAGTTTTTTATTTATTATTATTATATTTATTTGCTTTTTTTTTATATAATATTTATTGTTTTTAATTTATAGATATTTATTTATATATTATATCATTACATGTCAGATGTTAGTATAAATATTGACATTAATGCCGATTTATTATCCGAATCATCGCTCTGTAGCGAAGATAGTTTTCATAGTGCTATTCCACCTCCTCTTGATTTTTCCCTTACTTCCTTATTTAACGATGTCCCTAAAAATTTTAATGCCATCCATATAAATGCACAAAGTATTCCGGCACATTTTCCTGACATGCTCTCATCGTTTACATCAAGAAATATCCATGCCATCCTTGTGTCTGAATCCTGGCTCAAACCTTGTCATCCATCTGCTGCTTATTCGATTCCTGGTTTTCACCTCATACGCAATGATCGTGTTGGCAAAGGAGGTGGTGGCGTGGCGATCTACCTCAGGTCTCACATCCCCTTTAAATTAATTTGCTCTTCCCCTCAGCCTCCTCCTCCTAATTCCATCGAACATCTCCTCATTGAAGTCCATTTGCCGCATTCCAAAATCCTCCTTGGCGTTTTCTACAGTCCTTCTCTCTCCATTGATTACTTTTCCTCCTTTGAAAACCTCCTTGGTAACCTGTCTCCCCAATATGAGCATTTAATTTTTATGGGTGATTTTAACACATGTTTGCTCCGAGGTGATACCCGTGCTAATAAGCTGCTTTCCATCCTCAACTCTCACAATCTCCACACCCTTTCCTTAAATCCTACTCACTACTTTCCTGGCTGTAATCCTTCACTTATAGACCTTATGATTGTTTCCTTACCAAATTTCATTTCCAAGCATGGGCAGTGTTCTGCCGATGCC
This sequence comes from Colias nastes, assembly GCA_907164665.1. Taxonomy (NCBI): domain Eukaryota; kingdom Metazoa; phylum Arthropoda; class Insecta; order Lepidoptera; family Pieridae; genus Colias; species Colias nastes. Next base: position 4,070 of record CAJQZM010038901.1, read on the forward strand.
TTCTCCTTTCACGACCTCATTTACCTTTCATATAAGCTCCATTCCCCTAAATTCAAACCTTCCACTCTTCTGCTTCGTAACTTTGTGGGAATGGACAGAAATGCACTCCGCTGTGATGCGCAGAATATTTGTTGGCGTGAGGTGTATGACGCTGAGCCAATTGATACGAAAGTATCATTATTTAACTCTTTGCTTATTGATTTGTATGACAAACATGCACCTCTGCGACCCGTTAAAAAGAAGCACACCCCGGCACCTTGGCTTTCACCAGAGCTTAAAAGTTTATCTTCTAAAAGGAATCGAGCTAAATGTAAACTTAAGACTGCTCAGACGGACGAAGCACGGGCAAAGTACAAAAGTATACGTAATCGCTGCAACGTATTGTGCAGAGACGCTCAACGACGTCACATCCATAAATCCCTTGAGGACGGTGATTCGGTTTCAAATTGGAAATTTTTGAAAAGTTTAGGAGCTGGTAAAGTGACGCATAACACTCCTAGCAATATAAACATCGATCAGCTAAATGTGCACTTTACGTCGTCTCCTTCCCTTGAAACTAGTGTGAAAAACCGTACTCTAGCCCACCTCTCATCACTCCCTTCTCCTAATTATCCTCCTTTCCTTTTCAGTCTTGTTACCGATCGCGACGTTAATAAAACCATATTGTCAATATCATCAAACGCAGTTGGCTGTGACCTTGTTAGCCGTTATATGATCATTCCTATCCTTGACATAATTGCTCCCATTATCACTCACATTTTCAACACCTCCATCTCAACTGGCATTTTTCCAAGCGCTTGGAGAGACGCTCAAGTTATTCCTTTGCCCAAAAAACTTAATCCTAATTCTTTTACCGACTACCGTCCCATCTCCATACTACCTTTCCTTTCGAAAGTCCTTGAACGTCTCCTTCATCTACAACTTGCTACCTTCCTTAATACACATAATATCCTCAGTGATTTCCAATCTGGTTTCCGCCCTGGTCATAGTACGACTACAGCCTTGATCAAGGTGACAGACGACATTCGTGCTGGTATTGACAATAAGCAGCTCACAGTTCTGGCTCTTTTAGATTTCAGTAATGCTTTTACTACTGTCGACTTCGATATACTGCTGGGTTTGCTAGGTGTTATTAATTTTTCTCCTTTGGTAACTGACTGGTTCCGTTCCTACCTTACTTGTCGGAGGCAGCGTATCATGATGGGTTCCAAACACTCGTCTTGGTGCGTAGTCTCTGCTGGTGTTCCACAAGGGGGCGTCTTGTCTCCTCTCCTCTTCTCCATTTTCATCAACTCCTTATGTTCCCGTTTGACGGCTCCGTACCATATGTATGCAGACGATTTACAAATTTACACCCAGTCTACTCTCGCTGACTTACCTAAGGCAATTGACTTTTGTAACTTTGAATTGGCAACAATACTCAAATGGAGCAATGAATTTGGACTAAAAATCAATCCTTCCAAAAGCAATATCATCATAATCGGTAGTCCATATATGATTTCAGAAATCGACTGGGGTATTTTACCAAGCATCAAAATCGGTGGCGTAGTCTTGCCTTACCAAAAGGTAGTCAAAAACTTAGGCGTGCTGTTTGATCAAACGCTCTCCTGGTCCAATCATGTCCAGGAATTAAGCCGCAGGGTTTATGCTGCTTCATCTACGCTCCGGCGGCTTCGTAACTTTTTGCCCATTCCTACGAAAATTATGCTAGCGCAATCCCTTCTTCTTCCTATTCTTGATTACGCTGATGCATGTTATCCTGATTTATCAGTTGAGCTTACTGAAAAACTTGAGCGGCTCCAAAATTTTTGCATAAGATTTATTTTCGGCCTTCGGAAATATGATCATGTCTCTTTCTACAGAAAAAAGCTCAAGTGGCTCCCTATCCGCTTTCGCCGGAATCTGCATTTGTTGCATTTACTTTTCCGTATCCTTTTTGACCCTTCCGCTCCTACGTACCTTAGAAACCAATTTTCCTTCATGCGCAATGAAAACTATACCCTTCGTTCGGTTGATAGACTTACCTTATGTGTCCCTGTGCGACGTACCCACTTTTTTGGGAAATCTTTTACAGCAACTGCTGTTAATCTTTGGAATGCATTGCCACTACCAATCAGACAAGCTAAGAATTTATCATCTTTTAAAAACCTCCTTCGTCGTCACTTTCTGTCATCCGCTTTCAACTCGGCATAGTAACTTTTATTGTTTTAAATTTTTTTTTATTAGTAGTTTATAAAATTGTATATTGTATGTATATATATTTATGGTATATTTGTATAATATAAGTAGATAATATATTATGTATACTATATAAGTAGGTATATTTTTGTATGTACTGTAGTGTCGTATATATTTATGTACAGTATATAATTTATAAATTGTTATGTGTTTTAATTTTCATATATTTTTCTTTTGTTTATATACATCATTTTTATTATTATTATTATTTTTTTCTTTTTCTCTCGACCTACCTTTACAACTTAATTGAGCTGATTACCTTCTGCCCTGGTTGCCTGGAAGAGATCACTACTAAGTGATAAGGCCGCCAAATACACTAAACTGTTCCTTGCTTTTATTTTTGTATGTTCTAGTATGTAAGTCTGTTTAGTTGTATTAAAGAGTAAAATAAATAAATAAATAAATAGATTTCGAAATATAGCACTGATAAAAACGTATTTACTTTTACAAGCTGTATTAATTCGGATTGTTTCTTCTTGTAAATTCATATTTAGGCTACACCATTTTTGTATTTTAACGGGTTTTAATCTCCAAATTACCACAAAATCAACTGTGAAAAAAAGCAAACAGGCCGAATTGATAACCTTCTCCTTTATTTTTCAAGTCGGTTAAATATCAAAAAGTAACAGCCCTATAGCTATACGTCATAATTTCATGGGGGGGGCTTAGTTTCCTAACTGTATGTACGTAGTATATATCTGTCAACTGTGTCGTTGGTGCCCGGGAGATGCAACTTGTAGTGTATGTAGTTTGTTATACATAATGATGTATCAAGGCTCAGTTCAGCTAATTACAATCTATACGTATAACTTATCAATATGTTACGAGTATTATAAGGCTGAAGAGTGTGTTTTCCTGACTCTCCCACTTACACTGAACTTTGGCGAATTTTAAAATTTTATTGGTTCTAGCCATAAACAAAGAACAAGAAGAAACATAAGAGTATGTTTGTTGTTTGGTTAACGCGCTTATCTCGGGTTCGATTTGAAAAATTCTTTGAATGTTTCCAAAGACACTGTTTTATAATATAAATTGAATGTTATAATTCTCGTTCATGTTGATTGTTGGTGTTAATTTAATCAATGTTTTTAATGTTTAACAGGCATCTAAGCATATGCAAGCTGCAGTAAACGATGGTACCTCGGTACTTAACAATAGATTTCTGAATTAATTTATTTTGAAGCAAAAAATATGAACGACCTTTAGATTCTTCCTTCTTAGATTGTATGTTAATTGGTGGCTTTTTATATAATAATATAATAATTTGTAATAAGAATACTAAGTTAATACGAAAATCTGTACTTAATATTATAAAGCTGAAGAGTTTGTTTGTTTGAACGCGTTAATCTCAGCAACTACTGGTCCGATTTGAAAAATTATTTCGGTGTTAGATAGCCCATTTATCGAGGAAGGCTATAGGCTATATATCATCACGCCAACAGGAGCGAAGCCACGCGGGTGAAACCGTGGAGCGCAGCTAGTGTTTCCATGTTATGAAAATGATACTTGAAATTAATTTTTAGATTAGATAATTAAGTATATTTTCAGCTGCTACTATTTGATTTGATTTCAGTAATATCCGGGTCATTTCTTTATAAGCAAGGCCGAAATATCTATAATTAGAAAATCACAATAGACCTAGGAATGGCAACATTATATCCACAATTACTTTTTCCGATTATTTCCTGATATGATTCTTCCGGTTGTGTTACATTTATTATTTTATCGTAAATATTTATAGATATCACAAGCTATTCCTACTGGTATTTTTCAAGTTATCGGGTTATTAACGTTATTTTAAAACGTGAATAGTACAGTGCTTTGGTATTTAAAAGTTACTTGAAAAGCTAGAGCGGGTAATAAAAATTATATTAGCTTGTTTCGAAACCTTGTTAGTTTTATTACATTTGCATCGGAAACAATGTACATGTTTTGCAAACAATAATTTTGGAATAATAGCATTAAAAATTAACAATACAAATGCTGATTTTATCCAAAATGCCAATCCTTTGACATGTATGTTGCAATGAACATTTAGCAAATGTTTTGTTTGAACCGAGTCATCGCTAGATTTGCATATTTCGTAATATTAATTATTATTCTTGCAGCTTTTTTCAGAAAATTCACTTTATGAATATAATATGGGTTTCTCGTAAAAAACAATAGAATTAAAATTAAACTAAAAAACCTTTTGTTTTTTTTGACATGGAAAAATTAAATCATTTCCAGGATTTATTGTAAGCTAAGTTAACTTTTACTTTGCAGGAATATCTATGCTTTGACATGATCTATTTTTGCCGCTTTCCATCAGGTGGGATTGTGGTCAAACGTCTGCCTATCGATTATAAAAAAAAAAGATCATATCATTATTATTCCCCGATTTTATCTGCTAGTTTCCGAAATTTATTCGACCCCATTTTAAAGCGTGGTACTCTCTCACCTATATTTTATCAACTGAATAGACTAGTGACGTCAGAGGCTCTTACGTCATTGGTGCTTTGCCCTATTTTACACGAACTGTGACGCACAAATGTGACACGGTTGCAGTTATTTTGGATGCATTTCTGGGTACAACATAATTATTTTATCTACTTGGTTTCCTATTTTTACACTCGTGTTTTAAAGAGGAATGATCTTTGTTCCAAAAAGTTTCGTCGTTAGAAATCTACTATACATATATGTATTCTTATTATATAGGGTCGTTCTTATTGTTTTAACTTTTATCCTCCTTCAACCCAGGCGGAGTGCCTAGTTCTACATATTAGAGCGGCGTTTGATTTTGACTTTTCCGAATTTTAATACGACATGGATACACAAAAATTTAGGACATTGTAATAGATAACCTTTCTTAGATTGGTTTCTGATTAGGTGTGGGTTAGATAAAACATTAATAATCAAGATTTATTACCAGTAGCCGTTCAAAAACCTGTGTTCTGTAAAAATAATATTTTCAGCGACAAATACAATTGTTTCTCACATACTACCTATAGTTAAATAGATAGTATACTTTCTTTTCTTTCTTACTATAGTTTACATTTACTTCGAATTACCATTAGGTACGACTATGTAACAATTTGCAATCTTGTCTAATGCAGCTTATCCGTCAGTGACACAAGTATTACAAAACACGATGCTTCGTTGTACACGGTGATGTAAGTTTGATTGTTGTAGTGATTTAAGAGCAATTGTTTTGCATTTTCGATTAAATTGTATTGTGTTTGGGCATGTAGTTTTAGGTATATTCTAGATGTAAATAGATATAAGAAATCATACCTTATCATAATATTTTTTTTACCCAAAAACCAAAAACTGCATTCATAATTGTTAGTACTAAACCATACTTGAATGGGGCCACCGAATTAGATTCCCATCGAGATGGGAAATAAAAGTATAAAAAAATAAATAAACAGGATCTTAGTTTGAATCAGTATCTATCTAATAATGTTGAAAATGATTATATGGTAATCGTTTTTCAAACAGCATAACTTAACGACTCTTATCAGCCAAGCTCGGCTTATCATAACAAGTTGCAGGTGCAATCGATTGGTTTGTATGCTAGTAATATTTGTGATAACAGGTCGTTGAACCTCGTCTTATATTGGCACAGGTGGTTTGAGGTTGACACTGTTTCAAGATGTGATACAGGGTGTTTAAAAAAACATTGTACGTGACTGAAGTAGATATAAAATATTTGGTTCAGTACAATAATTTTAAAATTTTAATTATATCAAACTAGACATTATAGACGTAGAAAATGATTTGCTTCATAATTAAGTTAATGTAACTTATTAGTGATAATTATCATGACATATAATTAATAATTTAATACATACCTTGGAATCGTTCAATTTATTAATGACCTGCCATATTGTATACTCACATCACTTCGTGTGTTAATTTTTCACAAAAATATATCAAAACTTCACATCCTTGGACAATATCCTTTCATAATAAAACTATCTTCCGTAAGTGATTATAAACATCAAATTTACGAGCTTATCTATTTTTAAAGTGTCTCATAAGAGCCACTTTATTCATAAACACGTGTTAAGTGCTTCATCACGACATATGTTGAATTATTTACTTTGATAACAGCTGTTTCTATTATGTATAGAGTGCTAATTGTAAAAGTGTCACCAAATATGGAGAAATCGGAAGAAATTTGATCCTGTTATGGTAGTTAGAACTAGCTGGTTAATGAGAAAGTTGTTTGGTACTTTAAGTATATTGTGTTTTATTTTTATTTACTGATTTGCTATTTGCTATTTCATGTTCGTCGTTTTAATTCGAGATCCTTATTGTAGCTGTTGTAATCTATATCTAATACGACGTTTTAAATACTTCAGATAAAGTTACAAATGGGACATCATTTTACAATACATTTAAATGAATGAAAGTGAGGAATTTTTCGTAATAGAACTCTCTTAATTATCCCCAAAGCGTCCTTCCCAGCTCACGCACAATAATTTCTAACTTGACCTTCATTAATATTTAATATAAATCTGTTTGTTCCAGATGCCATCACGACAATAATCGTCATATCGTACAGGTATCACGCACCAATCAAAGACTGATTTTACGTAGACATTCCGACCAAGACATGCGATAGCCATGTTCAAGCTTCTAGGAGGACTTAGCGTGTACTTCAAGTACCAGCCAATCAAGACTGACAATGCCGTGTTTAGGCTGCACAATGTGTTCACGACGGTACTGCTGCTGACCTGTTCGATGATCATCACAGCCACGCAGTATGTGGGACAGCCGATACACTGTATATCGGGACCTGGGCTGCCGAACCATGTTGTTAACACTTTCTGCTGGATCACGTCGACGTTCACCATGCCCGATGCGTTTGCTAGAGAGGTGAGAATCTTTGCTTTTGGATGATATATAGACCATTAACAAAATATGTTCGACCGCATCTAAATTTTGTAATCTGGCGAGACAGCGGTCAAATGTCTGCACAATTAATTCCAAAATCCTAAAAACTCCAGATTTTCCGCATAAAAATGGCCACCAAACCCTTCCATCCCACGAGACCTATTCATTAATAACAAAGACACATAAAATAATATCAACGAAGTGTGCGCTGCGTAAAGTGTTGTACTACACACGCCTCGTGGGAGGCAAATTGTAGCGTGCCTTCATTCATGTTATTTTTATTACAATGGGCTGAGTGATGTCACGATGTTGTTGTTCTATCGTGTCGTGGTTGAGTTGCCCGTCTGGATTTCGAAATTTTTAATTAAGAGGGAAAAATGTATAAATGGCTAGGTATCGCTAGGGAGGAGGTGGCCACAAATTATACTAGGAAACTGCTCCTTTTCATTTTTAATATCTTCATTTGGTCCGTTTAAGGGCATTGAATATTAAGGGAAACAACAACATTTTTATAATTGTATTATCTTCTTGATTGCAATACATTTCTATGGGTCTTGGTAATCAATTCCAGCTAGCTGTTTTCGGGTTGGATTAATTTACTATTTGTCGTTACATACAAAATGAATAGGTACACTTCCTGTTATATGCATCACTTCATGTTTATCAAATACGAAGCTATAAATTCGAGGATTCTGCAATTTATCGGAAGTTCTCATTCAATAAAACGAATGCCTCGTTCAGCAAATATTTTTGCATCTGGCGTTTCGCCAATTCTAGGCTATTTCAGCTTTCGTTTCCTTTGTTATTATTGTTTATTGTTTCGTGGACGGTTCTTGTATTCAGTCAGTGTCGCTTCTTATTTCTCTCAAAGGATTGTGTTCCTTATTAGCTGTTTGTCTTCCTTGCTTTGTGTCAAAATGCTTTGCATTTTTGAAACTGTAATCATGATTGTCACTACTGTTTCTACAGTTTATTTGCAAACGTTAATTCCTTTCCTTATGTAACTGAATCTTTTCTACTACGGGCTTCGATACATAATCCATACTAATATTATAAATGCGAAAGTAACTGTCTGTCTGTCTGTTACTCAATCACGCCTAAACTACTGGACCAATTTTCATGAAATTTGGTATGGAGATATTTTGATACCCGAGAAATGACATAGGCTACTTTTTATCCCGGGAAAATGACGCAATCCCGGAAATCCCACGGGGACGGGAACTATGCGGGTTTTTCTTTGACTGCGCGGGCGAAGCCGCGGGCGGAAACCTAGTATGTAATAAATACTTCGTCTGGTATCTACTCCCATACCTATTACCAATTTACTTTTAATGCTATTGTGTTTGTCATTAAGTTATGTTGGCGAGATGTACTTTGACTGTATGTATTTATAAACATCGTTTCTTTAACGATCAACAAACACATGATTCAAAATAATTAATACATTATTGTTATCATATTTGAACAAAATGTTTGTGATTATAGCTAATGAGTCCACGGATTAACATAACACGAGAGAGGAATGTTTAAATGCAATAACAAATTTGTCATGACGAATTGAGGCAGTGTTTTGTTTGCGAGATTTATTGCATTGTGAATGACATCAATTTTGTTGGAAATGCACGTGTTTTATGCAGTTGCATTTTGTTGCGTAGGTAACATTCAGTTTTTTTTCAGTTAATTTATTAATCCATAACGAAGTTAAAGGGGGGCAAAATTAGCCTGAATTGCTTCCAGAAAAGGTTGGTACGGCCGTGTCGCTTGTTTGCTCGACTTGGCGTGCCCCCAGATCAGTCGTTTTTAACGATTACTATAAGTAGAATTAGTTTGTCGTATTAAAGTTTATTTAGTTTAAAAAATGTGCATCTATACGAAAGATATTCCTTATGTAAATGTCACGCATTAAGCAAAAAAAATGAATATGAATTTAAACCAATCCAAGAGATAGTCATAGATTTATGTTCTCCTTGACCTATATAAACTTTAACATACATATGCGTTATCGTCATTATTATAGCTTTATTATTATGCCTTAGTTGAATTATGACGTATTTTATATGATAATATTGTCGTTTCTCGCATCTAAAGATATTCTGCATTCAGCATAGGTACGTTAACTCTATAATGATTCTTGTTTCTGTTTTACTTGTCTCTTGTTCTTTATAGTTGACGTTATGAACAGTTCAAAGATACTTAAATTTAATGTATTTTTTCTAACAACTCTATTTATCGAGTGCATTAATTATGCACTGAAATCTGTTCATAGATGATATTGAAAAATAACAATACTTGTCGGAGATGTAGCTAATAGTTGCTTTTACTTACGACCTGGGGGCTTCCTAGATGTCTTAAGGCAGTATTTCTCCCAGTTTGGGAAAGTGATGCCGCTAGACGTTCTACATAGGCTCTGCATTTTTCCATACTGGAAATAATACCTCTTGAAGACATCATGGTAACATTTTTGATACTTGAAGAGATTTACATGATACATATTTTATGATAGATTCTCTAAGAATAGTTTACGTTTTAGGTTACATCTTACTTACCTCTGATGGTTGTTAAATTGAAGTCAATTATTGAAGACCTTTCGCAATAAGCAGGTCAAAATGATCATTGCAATTATTGCACTAGATTTTCGATTAATAGTAGTCAATTGGGTATGGTATCAGGTATGTAGGTGTAAAATTAAGAGGAGGAGGAGTAACCCATTACAAAATTAATATCTATTATTGGACAATCATTATTTGCGATATTGGACTTGTTCTTTAATGTTTATATTAGTCTTTTATGATTATTGTTTTACGCTCATCAAAGATACCGAAAAGACTCCTCGAAACATAGAAGGAATTGCCATTCCTTCTATGTTTATGGCTTCATTGTTTTTAAGCTATTGCATAGCTTCTATCGCGGGCCTTGAGCGCGGGGA
>CAJQZM010038901.1:14124-39927 GCA_907164665.1 Colias nastes
CGGGCCTTGAGCGCGGGGACCGAATCGAGAAATTCCGTAACGAAAAACCTCACGCTCCCCCACTCCGACGGGCGGAGGTGTGGCTTGAAGGTGTGGAGGAAGGAAGGTGGAATTCCTCCATCGAAACAGGGAGAATTCTCGACCAGTCTACTCGACTGGCCGGCCGTTAAGGCCCCAATGGATGATGTCGGAAAGTTGTATATATAGATAGCTCTGTAGCGAAAAAATTTCGCTTGCGCGATTCAGAGCGAGGTGTCGCTACAAAGGCATAGCATGCAATAGCTTTACCGCGGCAGTCCCCGAGTGCCACACGTCGTTTTTGTTTAGTTTTTTAATAACTCCTTAGTTCACTCGGCCTCTATAGTTCGTTCCTTACTGTTAAATTACTGGAAATGTTGCCAGCTTACACGTTCCTTGCACAATACATGTCCTTGTCTGCAAGCGATTATATTTCAAGAGCAGTCATGCAATTTGGAGCAATGATCACTCACAAAGATGCACAACAAGACGGTTTATTAGTTGATATGAATCTCTCGAGTCATCACATAAATTGGATGAGCAAGAAATCTGCGCCCAGTCGTTAACCGGTGTAGGCGCAATTGTACTGCAAATGGCCACTTCCTCACTTACTGTGATTGCAATTCACGATTAGAGAATATAATGAATATTTTATACCACGTGTCGAGTTTCATGATGTTGGTAAAATTGTTTTAGCTAAACTATGGTCTTGCAACTGCTGTCTGCATATCTTAATGCAAGGATGGAAGGTGTTTGATAAATCTGAGGGGATCTTCTCAATAGAAAATTAAATTTACGAAAACGAAAAGAACAGTTTTTTTTATGTTTTATAGGTAGAATTATTTTAATTCGTGTAATAGGTTACACAAAATATTTTTTCGAGAGATTGTTCATTAAATTTTGATATAAACGAGCGAATGATAATTTTATCATTTCATGTTTTTATATAACAAAAACTGAAATCATAGGTCTTTAAATTCTATGGAAATTGTCATTCGATCTAACAATCTTAAATTATTCAATGATTCTTCAATAGATACACAATGGTTCAACTAACATTGCATTCAGTGCTGCAAAAGAGCGCATCTAAAGCTCTATTATGATAGTATAAAGAGTGTTTTCAATTCGGTGTAGGTCTCGATATAATATTATTATTGTCGTGTTGTAAGGAGGCTTTATGGCTACTTGTTTTAATGGAAAGATATTTTGTCATTAGTAATAATTTTGCATACAAAGTTTGTGCGTTCCTTCATAGCTGTATATGGAAAGACATGCGTTCTGAATTTATAATCGTAATTTTTTTGACCCGGAATTAAAATGATTTTAAACAGGATAAATCCAATCAATTTCTATAAGTTTTTATGAAGTAAGTATCTGAATTCGGACAGGTATTCCGGCATTGTGTGGCCAGCCATAGTTACCATGTTGATTAAAAATCCAGCTATTAATCGCTACTAAATTATTTTAAATATATCTGTTTTAAACATACATTCATATATAATTTTAAATATAAGAATATACTTTTCATAATATTATATTTGTAATTTGTTACCAGGTGGGCAAGGAAGTCGCGCATCCGGGTATCATGAACGAGTACGACAGTACGCAAGCGAAGAAGTACTACTCGTACTACCAGTGGGTGTGCTTCGTGCTGTTCTTCCAGGTATCCTATGTGTTTATGTTGTCCTGGTACTTTTGTACTAAGTAGTTGAAGTAAGAAATAATTAAGTTTTTTAATAACATTTTTTTTTATTAAATGTAATAGCAATTAATAAGGAATGACCAATTTGTTTTTATTTTTTATTTTTTTATTTTTTTTTTGAATTTCCAACAAAGAATACATAGTTTGAAAACTCTTAATAATTCTAAAATTGCTTACGACAATAAAATCATTTATGTATCTTTATTTTGATTTCATTAGATAGTATTTTATTTGTGTGATTTTATTTTGATTTCATTAGATAGTATTTTATTTGTGTGGAGTAATTTAATTATAATATATAATTGTATTATAATAATCTAAGTGTTGATGTCCGTCCACCCAGTAGGTACTAAAAATGATAAAATAAACAAAGCTACTCAATACTAATTAAGTTCAAAAAGTAAAAGTAAATTTAGATCAAAAGCCCGAGTTACACCGTTAGATAATTTCGTCGTTGTTTGTTTATCCAATAAAAATCTAACAAAGGATCACGTTAACACACTTATAAAATGCAGGGACATAACACCAAAGCATTATTTCCTCACAAACCTTCTAAGCTAATATTATAAAGCTTTATAATTCGGCCGTTTGTTTTGTTAAACGCTCAAATCTCAAGAACCACGGGTTCGAGTTGAATAATTATTTCACTGTTAAATAGCCCATATATTGGGGAACGCTACATGCTATACAGTGTGGAAATTTTCGACAGGCCCTGGAAGGAAAGTACTTAAAATACTGAAGATAACAAATTTTGCTGAAAGGAAACATTCCATTATTTTTAAAAAGAAATAGAACTGTTTTCAAAGATTTTCGAAAATTCACTTGCATCGACCGGGAATAGAACTAACTAAAAATTAAAAAAAAAATTAAAAAAATGTTGTTTTATTCTTCAAATCGATACAAATAGGCCTTAAACTAGTATTTTCAATACCATATTATCCGTAAAATATTAAATCTTTATTATGGAGTACATAATTATGGGCCTTGATGAGCAATGCGTGTAAAACCGCATCGCACAGCTAGTATACAAAAATATAAACATCACGTGCTAATAGATCACATTCAGGTCGGATCCCATAACGGTAGACACATTGACCATAAACAGATGAACTTGAGACATGCTAATTAAGTCATCTACTGTTACTGGCCCAGTTCTAGTGACGTTGCTGTGACGTGTAGATTCGAAGGTATTGTCCGATATTTGATGTAAACCAGTTTTCGGTTAGGAAAATTGATGACGAAGTTGTCGTAACGGTCTCTGTTGTCAATAATGCCTTGAACTCTAGTGAAATGAGATTTGTTAGCACATAGAGCTATTGGAATAGTTTAAGGAGGAATTTCACTTTATCAATTGTATTACCTTTATTACTGTTTAGTGTTTCTAAAATTTATATAAGTATATTAAAGTCGGAAAATGTTATTAATATGCGTATTGAGTATTGTATGATTTTCCTAGTATAATCGATAGGTATGATTAAAAAATTTTTTTGGTAAAAGTGCATAACGGTTCATTGTGCATATTAGGTGTGTGGTCTTCATACATGCTAATTATAATAACTGATTCGCTATTGTTTATCTATACTAACGGTTATCTTTAATATAGAAACTGATTTTGATGATTGTTACAATTTAATATTATTTTTTATACAAACTAATGTTGTGCGAAAATTGTACTTATATAATTCTTCTTTAATGCTAATAATTCACAGATACACTGATTTATTTTTGGATACAATCTATTGATCATCGATCGGACCTCCTGTGATATAATCAAAGGGGAAAAACAAAAACAAATAATTGCATGATGGTGCAGAAAACTTGCAACACGTTGCAACATAGCCTAGACAAAGTCCTATCCATTTTTGAAATGGAATAAATAATCGAACGTTTCCATAATTATTTATACTTCATCATTTCATTGAGAAGCAGATCACGTTTGACACGATAACCGTAACATTGAAAATGATGAGTAATATGTAACTGTATGCACATGCTCTTATTATGTGATTTTAGTAAATTGAGGATATTTACACCACTTGTTCTTAGTGATCTTACAAATTTACGAAAGACGGACACTGGCATAATATGTACTATGCACTATGCATATGTCACTATCGGAAATCTTAATATATATAAATCTCGTGTCACAATGTTTGTCCTCAATGGACTCCTAAACCACTTAACCGATTATAATAAAATTCGCACACCATGTGCAGTTCGATCCAACTTGAGAGATAGGATAGTTTTTATGAAAAAAAACGTAAACATGTAGGTACCACGGGTGAAGCCGGGGCGAACCGCTAGTATTATAATAAGACAAGCTTGTACCCACGGCTTGCTCGCGTTCGAATTGTAAATCCAAATAATCATCGAATCCTGGATTCATTGGAAGATAGACCTTTAGGAGGAGATCGGTGACAAACACATGCACAGATGAAATGCATGAATAAAAATGATAATAGTATAGATCTAAAGCCATTATAAATATTCGAATACTTGAAGAATAACATTAGTTTAAAGTTATGTAACAGTAGTTGCAGTAAAGCATTGTTCAAATAGTGTTTAATCGAAATTTATGACCAAACTTTTCACCTTAAAACAGCTTCAGACATAAGTTCTAAACTAAACACAAATTGGATATATTATATTTAGTTTTATAGCATTTAAATGCTTTTTATAAATTTTAATTAATTTTAAATTTTAAAGAATAGAAACATCGATCACTAGGCGGGATTCGAACCGCGTCTTTTTCCTTAAAGCAAAAGGACTATTCTTTCAAATTTATCACATTTTGGATATTTCAGGCAATAATGTGTTACACGCCCAAGTACCTTTGGGACGCCTTTGAAGGAGGCCTGCTGAGGACCATAGTGATGGGTCTCAATACAGGCATCTGTCACGCGGAGGAGAAAGAGAAGAAGAAGGACGTCATCATTGGATACCTCATCAGGCATGAAAGGGTTAGTAGAATATGCATAAGAGCCCGAGGATTTTCCCCCGTATAACTTGCTTAAAATTTATAAAATTGTACACTAAATGTTTCTTTTGAACTATATATACTAAAAATTGCGTCAAAGTCCTTTGCGTACTTTAAATACCTGATCATACATAGGGTGCTGATTAGCTGGTGCCCGCGGTTGCACTCGTGTTACACTTATGCGGTAATTCCGAGTGATTTATATCTTGTGGCTATTTCATCCAGATCTAATCAAACCTTTTTGTGTAATTGAAAAACATCAAAATATCTAAACTTACTTATTTATTTTGTAATTATAGTATAAATGACAGTTGAATACATAATATATCATGATTTATTAAACTGTCGCGTCGCTTTATGATAGTAAAAAGTTGATGTGATTGTGCCAAACTTTTTTATATAATCCGTCAAGGCAAGTGTGGGAAGCTAGTACGATAAATCTTTATATAAATGATGTCCACTAGTCCAACCCATCCATACTAACGAGTCGCTTCTCAGAAAAGCCTTTTTCTAAATAAACCAACAGTTTGCCATCGAATCGTGATTCCCTACACGTTGTCAAGGCATGCGTGGATCATTAGCAACGCTACGCACGGACTTCGATCCCAGGGGCATTCACATACATAGAGTTTATTAGCCAGGGATAGGTGGAAATGTAGTAAAGGAGTAGAATGGTCATAGAAATCAAGTCAAATATTCTTATTTAGTCGTATATGGTTAGTAAGGTTTGTAAAATATTTTTTGTCAGATTGCCATTGTATATATGGCGGACAATTAATTAATTGTATGTGAAGTTAGAGGAATCTTGAATGTAATTGATTTGTTAAAACTTTGGTGGCTGATGGAGGTTGGAATGTTGCCAAAATTGATGTATAGACGAGTGAAATAAAGTAGAAAGATTTACTTAAGACTTATAAGTTACGTACGAATGCTTAAGTACGTTTTATTTTGTGTTAGGCAGACTTTTAAAAAGGAAATCGTCAACTAGCAAAGGCCGGAATGGTAAGAGCATTCTACGACCACTAAAATGATCCCGTTAGGTCAATTTAAAGTACTACCAGTATAAAATAGGTCTCCAATTTGTTCGGAAACATTGCTCTCAATTTGCTTGAATAGATTGTTTTTCACTTGGCATAAATAAACCTAGATACATATATTTATTTATCCTTTATAAATATGAAATTACAAATTGAAATACATACCTGTTAATTATACTTACCTTCTGGACTACAAGGAATTCGCGTGGAGCATGAAAATCGAAATTCATTTTGATACTGGAAAGACCCTGTACGTTTATACATTATTACCTAACTACTACTAATATTAGTCATTTGGGAAGAGGTAAAATGATTTTGTATGAGGAAAAACCTGTGTGATAGTTGGAAATCATATCAGGAGTTTAATTGTACTTTCTATTAGGTCCCGACTATGCAACACAGGCGGCAAATTGAGTTTGCAAACATAGGTACTTGTTTTTAAATAAATGACTGCAAAATATTACTTTGACTTTGACTGGGTTTTAATGGTGTAAAAAGCTAATTATATTGAAGTAAAAGTGATTTCCTTGAAAAAAAGTGACATTACTATCGCCAGCAAAATCGACAAGTTTTGCCGCATTTTTAACAACGTGAAATCATAGTTAAGTGAAAGTTGTGAATTTTAACGTAAAATCCATTGGCCTTACAAAATGGATCGTGACGGACCGTTGGTAAGCTGGTGAACTTTTTGCTGCAGGTCGTCGCCCGTTCAATGTTCGATTGCGTAAGATGTTTTATCATCTCGATTAGGGCGCGTGACCATTGTACTATTTGTCTCACAGTTGGTCAATGTTGAGAACTTGTGCAATGTTCTGTGAAATCTGTGTAGGGTACGGGTGGATTGTGCAGTGGATTAGTTTGCGAATTTCAATAGTAACTAAATCAAGTCAAGGCCTAAAAATAACTAAAAGCTACCTATACATTTATAAGCAGTGCTCATGTTATGGGCCCAAAATAATATACACGCACTATTTAATTCAGTAACGAATTGACACTACAATCTCAATAGTATCGTAACGTTTAGAAATTGAATAAAATATCATCTTGTAATTAATGTTAGACGCTGGACTATATTATGAGAATGCCCATTTTTCATAATATTCTTTATTAGGAGACGATTTTAACCTATACAACTCTTTGAAAGTTACGACAAGCGCATTGTATTCCCAAAGCCAATTCATTCCTCCACAAATTATTACCACCTTTTTATTTTGATTAGTTTTCAAATCGCCCCTGTTTCCTGAAATGTAAACATTAGGCTAGGCCTTTCCCGTATTATCGATTACAACAGGTGGCGATATAGTGAGTCACATAATGATTTCCCAGAAGGCTTTTGATTAATCGCTTCTAAGTCTTCTTAGGTTTTAATTGGGTGAGCCAAATGATCAACTTGCAGGGTTTAATTAAACAGCGTTTTGTATCAAGCTCTTTTTTGGATATGGTTTCTGTAATTCTCTTTTCTCTTGTGTTATTGGGGATTGTTAAGGTTCAAGGTCCTTAATCAAGCCAGAATATATTCATCGAAGGAAGATTAATGTAATGATTTGAATTCCAAAATTTGAATTTCAATCATCGCCCTCTCCCAGCTTTTACATAGATGAAGAACTAAATGTTTACGAATGTTGGATTGTGTTTTCTATAGTTAACAAATGTGTCTCTGACGGTCATTCACTATTTGTACCTATTTCGAGTGAACTATGATAGTTTTTGATGTAAACTGGTCTTTCTTCAGCTTTTCCTAGTTCTGTGTTGGCTAAATTAGGATTGTTGTTTCTCTAGTGAATAAATGTCTCTGAGGGTCATTCGATATTTGTACCTACATATTTCGTGTAAACTACAATAGTTTTTGCTATAAACTGGTTGCGTAAAGGCCGCCGTATCCGCCCATCTGGCGGATGCATGATGTCTTGATAAGTAAGAGGCTGTGTATCGTGATCCAATTTTTTGTATAGCTTGTTATTCGGTACGCGCTTAAAGTTAGGTTAGGTGACCACGTGTTTTTGGAGTTGGTACTTGTTAAATATGGATAATAATTTAGTCGTAACTTACGAAAGTTTTTACAATAATTGGAAAAGAATATGGGTACAAACTAGTTGATAAGATTTCTATGTTAATTAATTTGATTTGTTTTAGATAGATAAATCGTACGGAAATGTACCCGTTTAAAAATGTAATATCAGATTCGTTCAACATCATTTCTAGCTATAAAAATGAAAAAAATTAAACTTATAAAGTGATTATCAGTTAAAATGCAATGAAAAACCGCGTATGCAGCGACTAAACGCATTAATGTTACCTGTGTAACCTATCATTATTTTATCATGCACCTATATTTAACCTCAAAATAGAATTATCACGCGTACTCAAGCGTGGCGTACGTTTCCACTCCCCGGCAAGTGTAATCGTGCCATTCATAGTTTTTCTGTTCCTTCCTACCAGTGCCGTAATTAGGTTGTTTGGAAGTAAGTAGGAGTTTGGTTGTTGTTTGCAAAGTTCAGAAAGGCCCTTTAGTACAGAAGTTTTAAAACTTTCGCGTAAGCACGGGTCAAGAAGGTTATATGCACTATGGCTGCAGCATTTATTATATTATGAACAAAAATTATCTTCACTTCAACGTCATGACTAGCTAGGTTATTAAAAATATATTATAATGCAATTTTGTGGGAGCTTTTGTGTTAAATAGAGTCACACAGGCTACAGGAAAGTGAGGCACATTTCACCTGCTGCGCTTCCTGATTTCAGTAAATTCAATTAGAATTCTATATTGCTCATAATTGATACTTACGGGACAAGAGATACTTAAGTCAATACGATACGTACATATAATATTCCCGGGGCCCCAACTGACTCGGGGCCCTTGCCCCTTACGTCACTGGTTCCTACGTAATGACTATATTTCCCACGCTCAGACGCAGCTCACAAACCGTCGTGATGAGGTTTTAATTGATTCTGACGTAGTTGGCGTCATTGCGCGGATGTCACATTAGATCATGAGGGAACGGAGTGCTTGATGGAGTAGATTTAAGTACGTGACTCGTAATGAGCGCTAAGTTGATGTTTAAAGCCTGGGGGGTAACCATGATGTCGTCAAATTAGTGTTTTGAAAGCTAGGGGGTAACTATGATGTCCTAAAGTAGTATTCATTCCAGAGTAGGATAGTGATGATGCTAGACGACCTATATAGCGCTGTCACTTTTCCACATTGGAAATAATACCGCTTTAAGAAATCATGATAATTCTATAATCCTGGTTGTAGAATTATCCTCATAGATATCCCGTTATTTACGGATATCTGTATCATATAGAATTGCATTTTCTATCATTTTGACTTGCCGATGCGCGCAATTTCGCCCACGTTGAATGAAAATGTATTCGATTGACGATACTTTTGTTTATGATAATATTTGCAGCGATAATTCTGTTAAAATTGGTCAAACCATTTGTGATTAGACAGGCAACATTTTTATTTTTATAGTGCAAATAGACATGCCAATTGAATTTATTCACATTACGTTTTAAGATTAAAGTTATTGCTTTATTTTAATACAACTGTATAACAGTTGTAACTAAATTCTTATGACGAAACATGACTATACAAAGAAGCTAGGAAAACAGACGCAGATCGTTAGCTCGACTGCGCAGACGCAGTTTTTGCTTCCTATAACGGTACCATGGTGACGGTGTCAATGACCAATGCAATGGTGTCGACTGGTGTAGAGATTTTGGTAGTGGTATAGTTTTGATTTTTGGTTCATATTTGAAATGTTGTTTTAAAGCATTGGAATCCTTTATAAATGAAATTTTAAAGAATGGAAAAAATTCGATCACCAGCGGTGGAAGACTGAAGACGCGGGTTTGAAGCACGCCTCGTGATTTTTGCACGACCATGATGCGAAGCATCAGAGAGTGCTTTACGATCGAAAAATTTTTTCTATTCTTTGAAAAATTTTCATATTTGTTTGTACTAGGAATACAGGAGATTGTATGAGGGTTTGGGTTACTAACTGGAACCCGAGGCGTCACTCGCGTGGTATCCGGGTAAAAAGAAGCCTATATGCTAATCCAGACTAATCTAATTCTGTACCCTATTTCATACAGATGCGATCAGCTGTTTTTGAGCGAAAGAGTAATAAACATACATCCATATATGTATTCTTACAAACTTTTGCGTTTATAATATTATTAGTTGAATTCGAACATGTTGGCCAACAATAATTGACATTGGCTAATTTCTGAGTTCTTGAAGTGTTAATTTAAATTTTATTTGCTATACTATCAGACTCGGCAAACGATTTATTTTTCTATATAATAGATACATATTGAATGAAATGATAAAATCAAGGCCGGATGCATATAAAGTAAATTCTCAGTAATGTCAAAATTCTACAAAAACTGTGAATGGAATACGCGACATGTGCGAAAAGCATGTGGGGTTGAGTATTCAGAACAATATTATACAGGACTCTGGTTTCTTGGAAGTTGTTGTTGCAAGAAATAAACAATATTATGATAAAACATTGTATACGAAATGAAGTTAAATATTTACGCGTTTTGGGTTGTTTTAATTATTTATACAATAAGGATAAATCACATTTTGTAACGATTGGAGTTAGTAGGAATTAGTTGTCATCAATTTTATTGAATTTACGGTCCGCCCCGGCTCCGCTCGTGGTACATGTTACGTTTTCTCTTCATAAGGACCATCCTCGTACTTCAAGGAATATTATAAAAAAAAAATAATGAAATCGGTTCAGCTGTTCTCGAGTTTTGCGCTTAGCAACACCTGCGCTATATTGACTTTTTATATACTTAGATATCACGTGAAATTATATATATTTGAAACAAGCCCTTACAACCAGCATAATAAATTATTAGTTATCTATACTAATATTATAAAGCTGAAGAGTTTGTTTGTTTGTTTGTTTGAACGCGATAATCTCGGGAACTACTGGCCGATTTGAAAAATTCTTTCGGTGTGAGATAGCCCATTTATCGAGGAAGGCTATGGGCTATATATCATCACGCTAAGACCAACAGGAGCGGAACCACGCGGGTGAAACCGCGCGGCACAGCTAGTATTAAATAAAACTATCCACCCCTATCTACCCCACAAAATATAATGTAGTACCAAAAATAAAATGCTTTTTAAAGTGGGCAATCAATTTTCAAGTAGACATCGACTACTGATACTATTCAGAGACAGTATTTGAGTACCACTTTAATTTTAATGGTGTGTTTAATAGCGTATAGTCGAAATATACATGTATATTATTGATGGTACATTGATTAGAAATTTCAAGATTATATTGATTCCTTTTTTTAGGGGTTCGTAGCTAATATGTATCTGCCACGGAACGATTAACAGTTAGCAGAGTAGTTATTATTTATTTAAAGTTAATGAAAAAATTACAATATAAAAAAGAGCGTGTGTGCCGAGCACACGTGTCAGAAGTGAAACTTCTTTGGTAAGATTCAAAGATACTAAAATCGTCGCCATACTCCATTACGCGACGGTATTGCCATGACGCGACCTTGAAATTTCACTTCAAAAATAAAGTTGTAAAGTTCCCCTCAGGCCGTCAATTTTTTTAAAGTTTCTTCAGGTCCTGACCTATGGGTCAAGTCTTATTTGTGCGGAAAAACTTATTAAATGAGTTGTGATGTAGAAAATGTCATAATTTTAAATCATCAATGTTTTGCTTGTATAATTGGTACATCTAGGCCATGGTTATAGAATGCTCTGGTGCACGTGAAGCGTATATGATTACTAGGTATTGTCGTCAATCAACAATAAATCTGTATGATTTAAATTGTACATTGAGACCTGCGTTGAACGCTACATGTGTTTTTAAAGTTACCACTCGTACTTCTATGTCAAATGATAAATATACAACAAATTAGGAGTCTTAGATCTACCCCAGTGCGAATCTCTTGTTCGATATTTTTTTACAAAATACTATCAATGAATATTATTCTGGCAATAACGTAGACCAAAAAAAAAGAATTAAATACTTATCCAATTTAGTGAAGTAGCTTGAACGTTATTCGCGTAAAGACTACATAGGTACTGATACATTTGGACAATTAATTTTAATGGGTTATAACTTATAGTCATGTAGGTAAAGGCCAGTAACAGTATATAAATAATGCTCCTGCAATTCATACTCTTTAAGGTGCTGTATATTCCACGACAATTATTATAAGGTCTTCATTTTACACGTGCTTATCAAATGTCTAGTTTTTATTCACACATTCAACCTTGGTATTGTATTCAATTGTTAACATGTTTACGTAAAGATCAACTATATGCGTCCATATGCGGGTACTTTAAAAACTCTATTTCCATAGATTTATATTCAACTTCTAAATACTTTATACGTAAAAAATATATACATATTAGCTGAAGCCTGGCTCCGGTCATGTAAAATCTTAGTGTAAAATTGATATAAAGCTTGAATATAATAAAGACGTAATAAATGTATAGTAAAACTAGCTGCCCCGGCAGATGTGTTTTCTCTCCATAAGAACCTTCCGTATGCCTTAACAAAAACGTTAAAAAATTATCCGAATTAGTCGAGCCGTTCTTGAACTTTACGCTTAT
The DNA here is from genome assembly GCA_907164665.1 of Colias nastes. Classification (NCBI taxonomy): domain Eukaryota; kingdom Metazoa; phylum Arthropoda; class Insecta; order Lepidoptera; family Pieridae; genus Colias; species Colias nastes. The sequence continues at coordinate 26,460 of CAJQZM010038901.1, forward strand.
TAATACATTGGCGATACATTTTTATTATATAGAGATATGTGATTTTGAAATGCTATTTAATAAACCTTTATACCAAAACCATACAGAACATTGCACTTCATTTGTAAATATAGAATAAATGGATGTACGCACAAAACTAGGCGAATTATAAAAAAAAGCAGAGCAGATGCGACGTATTGTGAGCTAATGTGAGCACCTGGCGTGCCTTTGTGTTCCCCATGAATGAAGTAAGGGGATTGGCTGGGGCGATGGGTTACTGATTTCGTTTATTTTGAGGGTTTTGTTGATCTTTATATGCAGCTGGAGATGTTCCTTCTAATCTGGTTACTTAAAGTTATTTTTCTTGGAAGGTTTACTTCAGGATCAGGGATCAGATTGGTGTTTGATGTGACGTAATAATGAGATTGTTCCTTTTTCGATTGACTGAATAGTGAATACCTGTTTACTTTTGATACTAAAAGGATAATGATCCAGATCATCCTTTGCATATATTGTACGTATTTGTAGTAGGTATCCTTTGAGCGTCACTCAGCGTAAAAATTGTAGGATTTTTTTTTTCTATTCAATGCTTAGTTTACACTTTACAGTCATGTTTTTTGTTTACTTCTACAGCTGTAGTCTGTTTTTATATTCTCCTTTGTTTTATCTATGTTACTATGTGCACAAATTCTACGTTTATTGTTCATTCTGCTAGCATTCATTAATTATTCATTTGAACTCTTATTCGATGTCGACTTATTACCTATCAATTGATCGGAAAATTGCTTCAGATCAAAGGTGATATAACCATTTAACATATCATATAGGTACCTCCACTTTACTGGTTGATATTCAGAATAAATTCTGTTATCAGCCACTAGAGTTATCATAACGTTCGCGTTGAAATAATATACAACTGCCTTGAAATTATTCAAGTATGCCGATCCCCTATCTAATGTTTTATAAACATATCAGAGTATATGAACAATTGAAGCCATCATTCAAATATGTATACGTTTCAGCATTAGGTTGTTTGAAACTTGGTATGATATATTATACAGTTAATATTATAAATATAGTAAAGAAAATATGCTTGAAGTTTTACCGACGAATATGTTTGTGGTGTCAGGCTTCATTCAAGGTTAGAAAGATGGGTTCAAGTGTCTTGCATTAATATTGTTTTAATAATCCTTACGCTGCTAATCGTGCTCATAATATGTTTACTTATGCATATAATAAAATGAGATTGTTATAAAATTGTACTAAAATATTATAAAATTATTAAAAGTAGCGTATAGACTTCAACAAACGTATTTGGAAAAACTTTATACTCCATAAATCAGTCCCGCATAAAATTTGGATTTAATATAACGCAAAAATACTTAAATATTAGGTAATTGTTTAATTATTGCAAGGTTATGTGATAATCACACAGTATTTGAAGACAAGTTTGACGCGGAAGTAAATGCTTTGAACAAAGACAATTAAAACTAAAATATGCTGATTGTACATGATTCATACCGTTTCATACTAAGTTCATCTGGATTGTGATTCAGTTATGAATTCATTAGGTGATGCATATTGTCATGATACTGTAGGATCGAAATTGTAATAAATTATAACTTCAAGTCACTTCACGTAGTTCAATGCCCTTCTTCTGATATTAACAACTGATCCATTGAAATGTTACATTTTTAAGCCCTAACCTTGCATTTTTTAGAGGACGCAATTTTGCTTTTTTGATGTGTAGGGGGGGTCAGTGTGAAGCTAAAACCAAGTTTGTGGGGTCGCCACCCTTGTCCCACGGCCGCCATCTTGAAAATAGCGGTTGAAATGGTTCTTACGATATATCTCTTAAACTATTTAACTGATAAAAAAATATCTTTAACATTATTTGTTGCAAATTAAATTCTCTACAACTTTGGTGTAGTAACTTTTAGTCGTAGAACTATAAATAAAAAAGTTATAAGCGAAAATGTTCAGAAATTAGAGCCATTTATATTTTTCAATAAAACTTTTTTTTATCATTTTACGAAGAAATGATATCAGACCATTTTTGTAGATTGTTTTTCGAGGAACAACTTTTATGTACAACATTTTTTCATAACGTCAATAACTAAGGTTTTACAGCGCTCTGAAGTGAGTACTATTTTTCAGTACTCTTAACTATACATATATTGGCTATTGGCTCTTTTCTCATACTCCAGAACAATAGAAGCACACTGCAGAACATTTCAGACCTGCTTTTCGACGTAAAAAAAAGTCGCGCTTCCAGACTCTACCTCCTGGGTGGTGGGGAAAAAATTCAATAATTAATTATTAGTGATATTGCAAAATTAATTATTAAAAATATTATAATAACAAAAAAAAACCATTACTGATGACAAATTATTATTAGTACACACATAATATAAGTATACTGTATAGTTCAGAGTACTGAAAATTAGTACTCACTTCGGAGCGCTGTAAAACCTTAGCTATTTAATTAATGAAAAAATGTTGTATATAAAAGTTGTTCCTCGAAAAACAATCTACAAAAATAGTCAAATATCATTTCTACGTAAAATTATAAAAAAAAGTTTTATTGAGAAATATAAATATCTCTAATTTCTGAACATTTTCGCTTATAACTTTTTTATTTATAGTTCTACGACAAAAAGTTGCAGGATCAAAGTTGTAGAGTATTTAATTTGCAACAAATAATGTAAACAAATTTTTTTTATCAAATAAATAGTTTAAGAGATATATCGTAAAAACCATATCAACCGCTATTTTCAAGATGGCGGCCGTGGGACAAGGGTGGTGACCCCACAAACTTGGTGATAGCTTCACACTGACCACCCCTACACATCAAAAAAATAAAATTGCGTCCTCTAAAAAATGCAACCCCAAATGTAACTTTTCAATGGACCAAACGATATTAAAAAGGAGTTTATAAATTCAACTGTATGATTTTTTTGTGCGATTGTTACGTAACAATTCTGCCTATTATCAATTATTTTGTACGTTAACTTTAGGTCAATCTTTACAGGTAACGTAAGTACCTACATCTAGAAGTTATTTCTTGATTTTTCCTCAAAACCTCTCGGAAACATTGTTAATTACCCACAGTCACATTGCATGCAAGTGCTGGTTTTTTGGTCTCGACCATGTTATTACCAGCTTCAGTAATTATCTCCATATTTGGAAAACATAATTGTTTTGGGAGAGTTGAAATCGAATTGTTAATAATTATCTGAGCAGAAGTCGTCATGGAAAGAACGACATTTCAATATAAGTTTCTCATAATATTTAATCTTCAGTCTGAAAATATAAAACACATTAAAACTTGAGCTTTTAAAATTTTTATACAAATATCTATACTAATATTATAAAGAGGAAAGGTTTGTATGTATGTATGTATGTTTTTCACGCATAAACTACTGGACCGATTTTGATGAAATTTGGCACAGATAATCTTTAGACCCTGAGAAAGAACATAGGCTACCTTTTATTGCCAAATATGTATCACGGGCGAAGCCGGGGCGGACCGCTATCTTTTATATAGATTACTTTATAGTACTGTGATAATCAGTAATTATCCATAAAAGCAATGCCTCTTTACTCTTTAAGAAATACATGTAACATGACGTCTTAACTTAGGCAGTAGAATTTAATAACTTCTTATTATAAGCGAATTATCTAAAGCCACCTCATCAGGTCAAGTAACAGCATATGATCGAATTCCACATGATAAAACTAAACAGTCGTTCATTTGAAACAAAGGTACATTCAAGTGATGGTCACTTGATCCCGTCTATATGATAGCATCAGGTTATTGGACGCAGATCTCACGTCGTGTTACCAAGTGATGTCTGTTCGTTTGAAAAGATTAGCTGTAGGTCTATTCAACTCTATTGTATGGATGGATTTTTGACGTCTGCTGTAGGTATTGGTTGTTTTACGTTGTATATGCACTACAGTGTTTAGGATTATTTTTAAACAACTAAATTACGCAAACTAAAACATTCTGCTTCTTAAAAGTTGCCGTTTTAAAAAGTGTAATTTTGAAAAGCAGATCAAACGTGCAGTTCGTAACTGTGAGTTTGGGAAATAACACAAAATCATATTATAATAATTTGCAAATGATGATTCTGCGAAATAAAATTCTACGAAACGCTGGTTGGCAAGTGAAAATGTGGCAAACTATTTTCGGCGAAAAGGTAGAACAACTACCTACTACTACTGTCCAAATGTAACGATGGGCGATGGATGATGAAAACTAAAAATCTTTTCATTCTACACCTTTGTGTCTCGTACCAAAATATCTACCAATCCATGATCAAAAAATTATCAGAGTTTTAAGGCGAATTTTATTCTGAGCCATCTGTTGACTTATAGACACAAAATGCTACCTTCATAAGAAGCATTATTGATAAAAAATAACAAAAAAGGATTTGTCTCAAATAGTTGTTAATCAGTATCCAATTTAATTGAAGAATGACATAACTTGTAGTAAATTAACATATAACTAAGTAGTTATGAAGGAACACAGCCTGTATATTACGACATGGGTCTTCACCTACATTAAGCGGAGATAGGAAAGGAATGTCAGATAATTAAGTCTTAGCATAATGATGTGGGACGTCTTTCATATAGAATGAGGAATTTAATCAATAACGATTCCTTGTGGTTAGAGAAATGGTTTCAGATATTGAAATAAAAGTAATCATTCCTTATCCTAAATTACGTTTTAACTGGCTTGGGTGGAATTCTAAAAAGGAACGTCTGTTGTTAACTGCTACATGAAGGAAATAGTATCTCATATAAAATAAAACGAATTTCTTGGTCACTGTTAATATTAATATGGATATCATAACGCTTCACCCAAATACTGTGAAAAATTATTATAAAATTCTAAATAAGACAGTATTCGCGTAAATATTTGCAAATAGCTTCGCAAATTTTCAAATATACCTTTTTATCTCAATACATTGTCTAGCAAATTAACTAAACAGATTATGTCATTAAGCCCAAACTTAAATCTTACCATTCTTCTTCCAGAGACACAAGCTCTACGCGTTCCGCTACTGGGGCTGCGAGATGCTCTGCCTCGTGAACATCGTCGTCCAAATGTGGATGATGGACAGCTTCTTTAACGGCGAGTTCCTCTCGTATGGTACCAGGGTGCTGGGGTACAGCGAAGTGCCTCAGGAGGAGAGGTGGGTTATCTATGTTTTTAGGAGGATATTGTTGGTTGACGTGTGATACAAGTTTTTCAAGATAAGTCTAGACAGAATTATCTCAAAAAACTTGTATCACTGGGACATTTGGACAGACTAGCAATTTTTTTATCTCCCTGTAAAGATTTAATGAATCGTTTATTTTATACGTGTATGATATGAAAATTTTCTACCCTTACTATAACGTGTTCTATCTTATGTTCTATCAATAAAATAACACCTTATATCAATTTCCATGGTTTTTATTTCACTTTTATTTAAACAGTATTTAAATACACAATCGTTTATAGCCCATTGTTATTCCTTGAACTATTTAATATTTTAGCCTACTATCCATAACTATACTATCACGTATTTATTCTTCTATTCTATTCATTTCCAGATACGATCCAATGATATACGTGTTTCCGCGCGTCACAAAGTGCACATTCCACAAATATGGTGCGTCTGGAACTATACAGACGCACGACAGTCTCTGTGTTCTACCTCTTAACATCGTGAATGAGAAGACCTTCATCTTCCTGTGGTTCTGGTACATCATACTCGCTGTGATACTAGCCTTGCTCGTCATTTATAGGTAAGTTGTAATCTTTATGTAGATAACTATGTCCATCTAAAGTTGTGATGTATTTGTCTGTAGTAGGATCAAAATTAGCATGTAACTAAATTACAAAGATTTCTAATACAATATAATTATTATTAAATGTAATGATGAAATGAAACAAGTTTTTGATTGCGCTCCTTTTTTAAATATCCTCTGTAGCACATGATATTATGAGCACAGTTTTGTTGATACAATTTATTGCATATTTTAAATTTGTTTTCAATTCACAAAAAGATTCATTTAAATGACCATGTTTAAATCTAATAATTTAATCTGTCTAAGGTTTCTCTCTTGGTCCTATACTATTCCAAACATTCACGAGTGTCTCCCAATTGCAGGCTAGTGATTATATTATTGTTGATATAAATAGTGTTCCACAAGGTTCAACACTAGGCCCCATACCCTACAATATATTCACAAACGCCTTCCCCTTTCAGGCTAGTGATAATCTTCGTGCCGTCCGTCCGACCGAGACTACTCCACGCGAGGTCTAGAACGATACCGATAGAGTCAGCGTTGATAGTGTCCAGACGGACGGACGTGGGCGACTGGTGGTTGTTGTATATGCTCGCTAGGAATATGGACCCGCTTATTTATAGGTGAGTTTGGGAAATTCGTTAAAGCTGGCGTTATATTGTAGGCTAAAAAACTTAATATTATGAGGCATACTACAAGAATTTGTTTTTAAATTTTGAATGAAATAGAAATACCCGAACAACTGTGTAGCTTATAGTTATACTACTCGGAAAACATGCATCTTTCTAATGGTAAAAGAAGTTTTGGAATCGATTTAATAGTTTTTGAATTAAATTGTAACAAACATACCAAAAGCCATCAAATTAATTTCATCTATGCTGATATTTTTTTTAAGTGGGGAAATCTTGAATACATACACATGGCTCCCCGTTACGTCGGATTTTTACCGACTAAAACCTGAATTCCGTCGAGCCGCTTTAATGATGAGGCCGCGGGTATTGGTTGGAACTCCGATGACCTACTAATATTTATAAGTAAAGATTTTTCCACCTACCACCGTTTTAACAATTTTAACGCAAATTTTCAGGGAACTAATAGCGGAATTAATAAAGCGTATGGGCGAGAAGAGCGGGCCGCGCGCGTGACGCACGAAGCGGCCGCGGGACATCTCCGTGCTAGCCGTGTGACGTCACACTACAACACTGTATATATAGCTGAAGTACCCTCCAGTATATTTGTGGGGATAGTTTGATATAAGAAGTACCCTCGAGTAAAATTTTGGGGGTAGTTGGATATATGAAGTACCCTCTAGTTAATTTAATATGGATATATTGTAAGGGATGATCCATCCATCTCCATGAAGCAAAAAAACCTCTTAGTGGGGGTAGCTGGATAACATGGAAATGTAGACATGATTGTTCCAAAATTTCCTCAATTAAAACTACAATTGATAAAGGGAACTAATAAGCTAATAAAGTGCATGTGCAAGAAGAGTGGCAGCGGGACATCGCCGTGCTAGCCGTGTGACGTCACACCACACTACTGTATATATATCTGAAGTACCCTCGAGTAAATTAAATATGGATATATTGTAAGGGTACTCTCGAATAAAATTGATATAGTAACTTCTGATTGGAAGGTACCTGGATAAAATGACATGATTTTCCGTGGGGTAAAAATTGCTATGAGGGTAGAATGATATTTCCAGCTACCCGCCATTAAGGTAAAATTAAAATAAAGATGTGGGTTTCTACCCTACGTTACGTCTGATACTGGCCTTAAGTGTAAATACAGTTTACTTTGCGTAGTTTTAAATGTTGCTGATATAAGTAATTATCGAATTACACTAACGGCCTTACTAATAAAAAGTTAAACAATGGATAAATTTCTACCATTTTCTACCATAGCTCTGTCCTGCTCTTGCTCACATGAAACGTCAATCATAAAAACAAGACAGGTTATTGCAATAACTAATCCATTGCAAAGCGAATGGGTAACATTTTATTAGTAAGACCGTAAGAATTCAACTCGAAATTTGTACTGTGACTAGAGAGACAAATACTCGGTAAAAAGTGTTATTTTTAACAGATTTTTTTGATAAGACAATGTTATTTCAAACTATAATTTTATCATTTAGAAATACTTTTCTATCGATGCATTAATTATTTCGATGCACAATTTATAATTTTACAGGATTTTAAATGCGTCGTTAAAAAAAAAACTTTTCTTTTGACGGAGTTATTTTGCTTTGGGATTATAAACTAAATTTTCATAATTATTTCACTATTTCCAAATAAAAAAAACTAAACTTCCATTTGTGTCTGGGTGTTAATTATCTATATAAGTATTTATTTAAAATTATATATGTATGTTTATCAGCCATCTGGTTTCCATAACACAAGCGAAAGCTTAGTATGGGATCAGATCGTGCCGTGTGTGAAAATTGTCCTGAAATATTTATTTACTTATTTATTTTATCTTTTACAGATTCCTCTCTATAGAAACTGCATGTGTAATGTGTATTCCAAAGTATAAACAACTCGTCCTTAAAACTTAGGGTTTTTTATTATTTGAGTAGAAAATCATGTTTTTAAATAAATCTCTTGTAGTCTCCTATAAAGTTGCCATAATCAAATATTAGTTAATAAATTTAAAAGTAAATTTTCTTTATCAAAGATACTGTTTTAAGCAGAGTCTTAATATTTTCATTTTCGAAATCTCACATGTGAATCTCGCATTTTTTTTTCAACATAATATTATATAGTTATTGGAATTATTAATCAAGGAGGACATAAATCCAAAACAAGCATTAAATAAATAAAATATAAAAAGTACGTCTCCTATTTAACTTAGCTCAATAACATGTAAGAAAATAAATGTCACAAACATCAAAATCTGTTCATCCATTCCGTAGTGACGAAATACATCTATACATGACTGAAAACATTACATTATTCTATGTTAAAATTCATACTCGTTAAAAATTCTTGCCAAATTGTATGAGGAACAAATGTTATTAAAAAAATTCAACTCCAATGTTACATTTTTACAAAGGGTTACATTTTTAATATTTATGTGCCTTGTCACTTTTAACTTACTAAGAAGTTATTGATGTTTAAAACTACTTTGTTATAGAAAACTGTAAGTAATTGCCAGTTTGACAGCTTCTGGATATGATCTGTTTAGCTAATCTGACAGATAAATTCACACGTAATGTTTATTGGTCATAAAGGGTAGAAAGCCTGGCTGATAAAGTCACTGATAGCGTTAACACTTTGGTACATTATTTATCATTTTAACTCATAGTAAGTAAAAATAAATTATCTAAGGACTTGTGAAACTGGCCATAACTGTATAATACAGTTCGTCCACACTTGGGAGTTAAAAATCTTATAATTTCAACTTCATCATTTTTATACACCTTCATTATGTTCGTTCTATGAAACAGGCAAAAGCACTTTTTGAGGTATAAAATTATTTAGAATACGTCAATTTCTTAGTAGGTCACTATAATAATAGTTAGGTCCTTTTTGCATCCCCTATCCTTGTACCTTTTTGATATTATTACAAGGTTTTTATAGGTTGTATCTAGTATTAAGATGTATATTCATTCTAAATTTAAGGGGACCTGATTTTTAAAAGCGTCGCAATTTTTATTAAAATATATACTTTTTGCCTAAGTATCTTGGTTGTGTCAATTGATCTTAATGTCAAGAATATTTCAATTTTAATTGCATACAATATGTATGTTTTTTTGAGTACCTTGATGACTTAAAGCTGTATTAACTCCAGTGTGGAAAAGAGACAGAGCTATATGTTGTCTAGCGCCATCCTTTTCCCACACTCGAATTATTACTGCTATCAGACATAATGGTAACTCCCCTGTAATTAATACAATGTTTTTTTTATAAAATTGACCTTATTCCGATTGACTTAAGATCTGTTTTCGAACTTTATTTTTGAGATTTACTCAAGGGCTATTTGAGGTTAGTAAATTTATTCAGAATTCTGTCTCTTACTTTCATAATTTAGGCCATAAGCAAGAAAAAAAAGCAATAATTAAAGAACGATTTGAAATCTTTATATGTAAGTTGTTATATACTGTAGTTTTTTCAAGTAAATAAAGAACATTTTGTTACTTGTTCTAAAATTTCAAAATGAATGATACTACATAAAAACATTGCGGGGTGATCATATTTGAAATAAATTTAAATTAAAATCATAGAAAATTTAACATTAAATTATAATTATTTTAATACAGTGAATAGTATGTACCTCGCGTATTATTTTAACGGTTTTAAAAGACATTAAGGCTAAGGATATCAATGTTAAAATTGATTGATACTTTATGAATGGCAAGTGCGAGAGAGACGGCATGATATAAATTGTGTTAGAGCGAGCGAGATGCTGTATTGTCATATGATTGCAATTTTTATTGGCACGGTTTTTTGTAAGCTATGGATTAACTTAAAAATATTAATATGCAATAAAATACATGTTTATTTGCATATTATGTATATTATAACATATCTACTAGCACATTTTTGTGAGGTTCATGTGAAATTTTGCGCGTAAAAATGGCCTTAAAGTGTTCATTTAATATATACAATTGTTTTGATGGTTTTACACAATTTTACAGCGTTTAACGGAACGCGACATTTTTGGACGAGACAGAGTATTTTCAAAATTCTTAAATTTAAAAATAATATCTATTGTTCTTTCTTTTTCACTTTAGTAAAATAATTTTATAATTCATCTGTCCTGTCCATAGATGTCTCTTTATCAAACGCTGTGATTATGGACTGATTGTATTATTGTATACATTGTTATTATTGCTATAATAATAAACATTTAAAGTAGCCAATGGGAGAGCTTGATACGTTTCACCTCGACTCTCATTGGTGGTCAAATATAACGTGAGATATGACTGGTATGTATGGATTATGGATTATTATCCTGATTCCATGATGTCTTAAAGCAGTATTTTTTCCAGTGTGGGAAAAGGACAGCGTCATATAGGTCGTCTAGCTCCATCACTTTCTCATATTGGAAATAATACTGCTATTTGGCTAATGCGGAAATGACGTGAGATTTTGTATTTTTTTTAAATATTGGCCAATGGGAAAGCACGATGCGTTTCAACTCATCTCTGATTTGTTGAAATATTGACTATTGTTATTATCTTAAAACTAGAGTTAAAGTATGGAGGCAATAGTCTCTTCATTTTTCCAGAATATTGAAATACAGTTCTTAGATTAATTTTAAAAGTGCCAAGTTTCACTATTTCATATAAATAAAATGGGTGGAGGGGCTGCATACATAGTTATATAAGAAAAGAAGTAAGTGAAAGGGAGACAAATATAATGTAATGTCGTCTCTTTCTAACAAACTACGTTTTGCAAAATCGAAACTTTTTCGTAATATTTTAATTGCAAAGTTGCAGTTTATAAAAAAAATGTGTCCTAAAATTTTGGTTTTGTATTCAATATTTATAGTCAAAGTAAAGAATTTGCAACATTTTTATAATATACTTGATACTTGCTAGCCTCTGCTCATTCTCTCCTACGATTGTCTTAAGGTTGTGATATCCAAACATACTATCTGCCTTATAAACGCAATAACCTTCGAAATTTTGACTAGAACGTCGTTAAATATTAGAATTGCTCAATTTTTCTATGGTTTTATTAAACTTGTGTTGGAAATTTTACAAAATGGTAACTTTTTATTTGTGAAGAAGATTGTAAATTTTGCATGTGAACTATGATATTATTGGATAAGCGTTGTCTATGGTATTATATGACGGTTGATTTTGGACTTGTACATGCAAGTTCGGTCAAATGGCTTGATCAAACTTGCATTATAATGGTCTGTCTACACAGAGTTTTTTTCACTCATGCTTCACTGTGTAGACGAAGCTTGTGCAAAATCAATTTTGTCTATGGCGTCAAAGACATTTAACGGAAGTTCAAATGATTGCCATGTTGGCTAATAGTTATAATCTCGCATTTATTTTAGTTTTAAATTATTGATAAATTTTTCAATATTTGTGTTTTAGTTGTATTTTGTAGCGAATTTTTAATATAATTTATTAATTTATTAAGTTCTGATGTATCCAACAAATGATATTTTTTGTAATAAGTTGAAATTATATGACTTCGATTTTTTTATGTTGTGTTTTATTTTAACCTATTTTGGTTGCCGCAAATCCGCATAGCTCCCATTCCCGTGGGATTTTCAAGATACATCTATGGTCTCCAACTATCTTTGGTCTCAAATTAATGTTGTATAAAATTTCATTCAAATCGGTTCAGTGGGTAGTTTAGACGTGAAGAAGAGACAGGCAGATAGACATACAGTTATTAAGCATTTATAATATGTATAACAAGTGATCTAGTATGAATTAAAAAAAATATAACAAAACTCCATTTGATCAAAGATTAAATCATTTTAATTCACAAGCAAGGATCGTGACACAAGGTAATAATATAGCTAGAATTTTGGTAATAATGTTTTAGAATCAAATGTAGGACCTTTACATCGAGGATAGCTTTAACCTTTCCTCTATAATAATATTTAGTTATTTATTTTTGACGAGATTTAATTGATGACCCATTGACCTTGCTTCAGTTGATTTCTTCTTTTAATTAATTAATTAGTCTAAGTTTCCTTAGATTAATTTATTAACGAAACAGGAATCGAACTTTAACCTCTACTTTCGAGGGAAATAAAAACAGAGTCAGGTAGCTATTAATTCTAACGATATCTCGGATAAAGAAATCTATTCGGTTTAGGAGTTCTCTAACATACTTAAACATGATGCTTAAAAGATATTGTTAACTGTTGCCGCGCGGTTTTACCCGCGGGCAAAATCAAGAATAAAGAATTTATAAATCTCAGTTTTTACTTTTTATTCTTATGTGTAAATAGGTACAACCTATTTTAGGTTACTGTAAAGTTTCATCCATATCCGTCCATCCGTCCAATAGATTTTTGTGAAAGAACAACAAACATACCTACACCCATCCTCAAAAACTTTCGGATTTATGATATTAGTAGCCCGAGTAGGATAGAACAAACGTACCTATTATTAAATGAAACAAATTTTAATAACTATCATTTTATTTTGCCTTCATAATATAACAATCCTTAGAAAAATGTCAAACAGAATGTTTTTATAATACACATAATCAAGGACATTCAACAGTGGGACAACATTTAGGGTAGGGCCGAGCTACAATATCATCATAGTGAACCACTTTACAGGGAGGCGCGGCATCCACTACGCCGCACCTGAAAAAAAAATAGCAAAAAATAAAGACACAGACACAAAAATACATTAAAAAATGCGTACCTACTACCTACCTACATGGAAAAAAAGTGCGTGTGCCGAGCATATGTGTCAGAAGTGAAACTTCTTTGGCAAGATTCGAAGATACCGAAACTCGTCGCCTTACTCTATGACGTGACGGTATTGCCATGACGCGATCTTGAAATTTTACTCTCAACGCGCCTAAAGAAATTTCACTTCAAGACAAAAAAATATTATGTACCTAATAACAATGTGTCCCACGGTAAAAACGTTATTTATAATATGCACACAATTTAAATTGAATTTAAAAAGCACTATTTAAGAAAAATCGAATATTGCACGACGATGCGAAGCATCAGAGAGTGCTTTACGATCGAA
>CAJQZM010038902.1:0-10413 GCA_907164665.1 Colias nastes
TGAGGTGTCAGGGTGTTTGATCAGACTGACGTATAGCCGACGGCCTAGTTATCTTTTAATAGGTTACTATAACAAATATTTGTTTGTTGTCATCAAGTTCAATATTGCGTTACTCATTGAGAAAATATTTCGGTTCAGATGAACAGAAAAAAAACGAATGGAAAATTCATACATTTGAGCATTACATAGAATTTCAAAAAATTCCGTTTTTATCGATAAATAACTATTCCGGTTATTCTTATACCAAAATAAAAGTACCAATCGCGAAAAGCGAGTCCGCTAAATCCAACTAAATATGCTTAACATTACATTTAAAAAACTTAATAGCTTTCCGACCTCTTTTTAAACTATTAACAAATGAGTTATTACCAGTGAAAGCGCATATGTAGTTGATTTATTTGTGTGTTTAAACAGTAAAAACAGTTACAACAATGTACCAGAGAAATCAGTGTCGGTGTTTTTAACGACACATAAATATTTTAAGAATCCATATAATACAATGTATAGCTCATAACGAAAGCTCATACAATACAATCATTTAAAAGCATTCAGCTCTGATTCCGTCATGGAAATAACCAATAAATTATTAAAAGACTTGATTGAATGGTGAAAGAGGAACGTATCTCTTAATTGAAGTGTTGCATTCGATTGCCTTTGATGTAGCCTATTGCCTAAATGCTTTTTGAGAAACAAAAAAACTGTTAATAAACATTTTTAAAATTGCTCTTTCAGTTATAAACTAAATATCTTGTATGTAATTCACTGTATTTTTCAAAAGAACTGTGCAGATGTTATGAGCGAAGGTTGAAGGTCGCTCCACGCTCCTAGCGTTGGTTTTCAAGGGTATTAAGACGCAAAAAATGCTTTTATTAAAAACACGTCGATTATATATTTTCTATTAAATGATAAATCAATTTGCAATAACCTATAATATTAATAAATAATTAACCTTGACGAATCTTTCAGCTTTCTGTAAGTGTTTCGAGAAATAATCAAGTTAATATCTATTGTAGCCTTTTACACAATGCCTATATCATTTTGCCGTTTTCCGTTCACTCAATATCATTGGAAGCCTATCACGACATCTCAATGTCATTAACATTCACAAGTACACTTGTGACGTCATCAAGCGGGGTTTCATTAGCAATTGTCCCAATTTGCTTCTTAGAAACCAATAACCGATATTGGTTGGAACACGCGATTCCAGAATTATTTATATGATAGTTTTTCAAAGAAAATACAGTACGTAGACGGAGTATTTTATTTTTCTTAGAAACTCGCCAGCTATTTTAATTTGAAACTTCCTACATAACTATAATCGTGGGTGTTTAATGTTTGGACGTTTTGATGATTGTATGTGTCTTAATCATTCATCACAATTTTTCCCAGGCCAATGCTTTACGACTTATCTACATTTTTTACTGTTTACAAGTTTCTGACTGTTTGTAAACTTTCAACTTTTCTCAGAGCTTTTGTACGAATATAAATAGAACAACTATTTCACTGGCGCAATCATACCGTATATGGATAAAGATTAGCTCGCATGACATAGATCAATAAATAAAAGTGAAGTCCCGTGTCCCCGTAGTGGGGTAAGGGGCAGATGTATATATTATGCATACATCTGTTTCACTGATCGATTTTCTTAAGGGACAAGTAGGTGATCAGCCTTCTGTGTCCTACCAGACCGAGACATTTTTTTTTCTTCGTCTCCACCGGGAATCGAACCCAGGACCCCTCGGTTCTACGCTCACGCGTCAACCACTGTACCAAGGAGGCGGTCACATATGACATAGATCAATAGATAATGATTAATGCTTCATTAGAATAATATCATTAAACAAACTATATATAATTTTAATGAGCCGTAAAATACAGGAAATTATGTTATTAACCCACTTTTCAACTTACAAAGCATTCTCAGGCTTACGACCGTGAATCATAACTGACACATCTATTGTGGTCGTTTGTTCTAGAATTTTAGAAAACTATTGCACTAAATTAATTTAAAAAGGTTAAGCACCTAGGTAGCCTCGATTCGATTTTATGTCCTAGGAACGAACTGGTGTTAACTGTACAAGATATTTGTATGTTAATGAATAAAAAGACATATCACCTCTGAGATTCTGAATTCCTAGTCATGATAAAGCTAATAACAAATGGACTACTACATATTTTATTAATGTATGAGAGTCATAACTTTTATGTAATGATTACGCAGAGGTTTTCATATAAATCTTTAAAGTAAATCGTAATAAGATATTCTGGGAAGGCTTATCATTGCGAATGGTTTATGATCCCTTATGATCACAGTTGATAACAATCTTGGAACGCAAGGTTAACGAAGAATTATATGATATTTTTGTATTATAATTAATTGATGGTTGTTTAAAATTGTTAATTTAATTAATTAATAAAAATACGTATATAAAATATACGTTTTATTTAAATAGCTGTGCCCGAAGATTGACCAGCTTCGCTCCGCTCCTATTGGTCTTGCGTGATGAAATATAGCCTATTAGCCTTCTTCGATAAAACCATCTAAATTCGAACAGTAAAATATAATTTTTAATCGGCCCCTTCCTTAGATTAGCGCGTTCAAGCAAACAAACAAACAAACTCTGCAGCTTTATAATAGTTTAGATATAAAATATAATTAATTAAATATTTAATTTTTCAGTAACCAGGTTTTTGAAAAGAGGTAATTTTAATTGAGCTTGTCACTGGAAGTTAATGTTTATTTTTGCCTTATCGGATTCAGACAATATTGTTAAGCACTGTTATTTTAATAGACTCCAGTATTTTTTTTAAGTATGTTTTTTTTAATTCCTAAATATTATGTCTGTGAAACAAGTCTGCTTCTTCTCTGTGTGCATATTATGCATATTATCTGTTTTATATCTCAAATTTAACACTATTTTATTAGCAGTTTGACCGATATCATTAAGAGTCCTTATCGATTTTAGAGTGATTTTTACTTGTTTCTGTAATTCTTTAGACGCTCGTTTAACAAAACTAAATTAGTAACAATGTGTGATGATATCTTAAATTAAAGATTCATTCAATATCTAAAATACGTTCGAGACAATTTATTGATATTCATTGTCCAGTTTGTTTAATAGCCAATAACCTAAGGCGTGTTTCAATTTTTTCCATGCGGGACGTTCGTGTCTTTGTATTTTACACGGAATTTAATAGAAGAAGTTTTCTTATAAAATATACTACAGTAAAGACACTGAGACATCCTAAAATATGTTCGAGGCAATTTATGTACTTTTATTGAAAAATTCAAAGAACATCTAAGTTAAAATAGCCTTACTTTGATGAAATTTTATGCGTATATGGCGTCGAATTTCTAGTTCTTACAACAGAGTTAAAAAAAAATAAAAAATACACACTAAATGATATGTTAATGCTTAAAAATTTGCAATAAAAAAAATACATATTATATGTTTTATGAAAGAAATGGAACAATTTAAAGTTCTCTAGAATTTTAGATTATATACGGGAGCGCAAACGTTGTTACGGCAGATCTATATAATCGAATATTCTAGAGAATTTTAAATTATACCATTACTTTCATATAACATAGTAGTTAGTTTTTTTAAACGAGCTCCTAAAGAATTAAAGAAACAAGTCAAAATCACTCTTAAAATCGATACGGCCTCTTAAAGATAATAAAAAAATTAGATTATTTTAGTATTCACATAGACAAGAGAATTTTTACTTTTATATGAATATTTTATCTATTATTAAATTGATATTTACTAAGACAGATCAAGGCATACATTTATATACATAAATTATGTATAAAAATAGTCACATTTGTTAAATTTACTGCACACACTATACATCGTGTATATTTTTTTATTGGACGGATAAGATTTAACCAAGGATTGAAAAATCAGCCCTAAATCAAATAATTTTCATTTAATTGCAGATAACAGTTGACATGAATCTTTTTAATTATGATTATTTTTCCGACCCAAATATCGACCAATAGAATTGCACCATTCGACGTCACGTGGTACAACCTACATGGTATTATACTGATAATTTTTTGAAAATTTTCTCTGGTCGTTGACGTCAAACTGACAGGTTGAATTCAATTGTGAAATTATTGGCCGACATTTGGGACGGAAAAATAATCCCCCGAATACCACACGAGCTTCAAAATTATCTGGCATTTCCCTCAAGGTTCCCTGCAAACAAATAAAGTCGTCAAGTTTTTCAGGAAAAATCACTCGCGCTTCGCGCTCGTGATTTTTTAACCTTGACTAAAAACTTGACTCCTTCATTTGTTTGCAACGAACCTATCGGAAAATACCCGATAATTTTGAAGCTCTTGTGGTATTATAAGTGAATATTAAATTTCACACATCAATACAAATACATAGTGGTTTTTGTTGCTAACCAGTAACCATCATACATCTGTTAGTTTCCTTTAATATAAAAACGTGATTGGAGCCTCGCCAATAAAACAATTGTAATCAATCATTCATCGAAATTAATAAAAATATAATATCCACATTTACACGTCAGAATAAATGCAATTCATGCTCACAATAAAATATTTCTTATTATTCATAGCAGATGCAGATAAAATATATCAGAGCAAAACGGATTCGCAATGTTACAATTTTTACAATTACACTTCTTTGAAACGATAATAATTCAAGATGTTTTGCATCACTTTCGTTGTTACGCGAACAAAGCTTTTCACAAAGTCTTCCCGTTGATAATTCTCTTTGATTTTCCTAACATTAGCAATATGTTCGCCATATATCACTTGGGGATCCTTGGACCAGAGGAGATCATTTTCTTAATTCTTTTCGCCACTTTTTATGTTTATAACGTCGTATATTCACCGAACTCTCAAATGTTTAAGTTATAAAATACAACGTGTATCAATAAATTAGTTTTAAATAGTTTTGTGTAGTTTTATCGTTTGGAACATTAAACATGATATAAATTCTCCAGCGCGTCTATTTTTATTAGGAATCTATCGCCAGAGAGAAAATATAACTACGTTACATCTGTAAAAAAAATATTGTGTAAATATAACCTGTGCGTAAATTTGGATTGCATGTGTTATTTTTTTGTATGTACCTGTTTTTAGTATTATGTAACGATGATGTCTAAATATTAGTTAAGCAAAATTATATGTAGACAGATGTAAACGTAGTTTGTAACATTGTCAAGTTATTTTAAAGTTCACAATAAAATAAATATAATTCTTTAAAAATCTAAGTTAATATTATAAGAAGTTAAGTATATTATTATAGGCATAAGCTATCTTTAAAGCTGTAACTGTATTACTAACATTAATGTAAGGTCCAAACTCCGACAATTTTCAACATTAAAGTTCAAGTTTCACTTTCATTCCAAACCTGCAGCGTTATGAGCAACAAGCTGCATATAAAGAATTTCTGGAAACCGTGCAATTCCGCGAAGTGTAAACCAGTGATGAATGGACTGAAAATCTATTAACGAGTTTATAAAACCCTACCGTAGCCCTTAAGACAGATGGCTACATTAACGTCAAGGCAGTGATTCCAAATAATTTATAATGGCGAAGATGGCCGTGTATTTATAGCGAATAAAATTGTGCTTGCGACGCCGTTGAGATTGTTTAGTTTCTTTCAATTACACGAACATAATAAGAACGCCTGGCCTGTACCATCATAGGAGGCTCGTGTCACAGCAGTGGGAACGTACATGGGCTGATGATGATGATGATGATCATGAATAAGAACGTATATCGAATACACACAAAATTGTGTGTGTCAGCAAGACACACACAATTTTGTGTACTCTCATGGTATGGTATTTTTTTAAATTTTGCAACGATTTTTATGCTCCGCTCTTAACTGTCGCAATGTGATGCTAAATCTCCCTCATTAAAAGACTATCCAGTTTTTTTAAATAACTGAGGTTACAACGTGCACTCAAACAAAAACTTTCAGTTTGATTAGTAACAACAGATAATAATAATATAGCATATTATGTTGTATAGAAAAAGCCTTAATCAAATGTTATTTTTGCCGGTATCAAATCAGTAAATTAGCACTGATAATGGAAGGGTTATCTGACCTGTAGGCGTAGGAGATAGTGGATTTTATAAGCCTTACCATCCTCACTCATTCGATATCATTGAGTGTCGTTTTGTTGATAAGTTACGCTTCGATAAAATAAAAGTTCATTTTATCTATCAAAACATTTCAGAAATATTCACTTTAATTAACTGCCACTTCGATTAACAATTTGCAATCGACAAATTAATTTTCTAAAATCGAAAATAATAATTTAAGATGATCAGAGTACAGAATAGGAGAGAAAATATATTTTACATTATCTGGAAGTAACCATTGTTTATCGTGGTGACATTTTCAGTGGTACAAATATTTTCATTCCTTAGCTCTGTTCCGGCATTCATGTTTATGCGAACGACGTTGAATGAATTACGTTTCCTATTGATGAATTTATCGATATGCTATTCTCGTAAATGGAAATATTCCACTTGTTTTAGGCCTATGTACTATTGAATCGGATAACGTAGTCCATAAAGATTGTTCTATAAATAGACCACAACAAAATTAGATTATACAAATAGACCAAAAGGGATTACAGAAACAGGTGTCTCATGGGGTTTAGACTAATGACTATGAATAGTTTATGAATGCTAAATATTACGAATAATTTTGTGCGATTTGACTGATGTTAAAAAATAGAAAATTGCGTATAAATAATAGATAAACAACACTAACAATATTTCCCTAGTTTTCTTCTTTCGCCGGTTGAAATAGTTGTGACAAGACAAATCAATAAATTTCTACATGCCCGGTAAAGTTCTAAGCTCACTTTTATGGATTGAACTTGAGATACATATTTCTTCTACAAATTATTCCTCATACTAATCACAAACTTTATAGAAATCCTAAATAAAAAAAATTACGTATCGTCTTAAAATAGGAAGTGATTTAGGTGTGAAAATACCAACTCTTTTCATCGAATCATTGTAAAAATATGAAGCGGATATATTTCCACACTGTTTACATTACATCGAGCGTGGGAAATTTTAAATTATACGATTATAATTTTTGTGCTAAATATTCCGTGCCAACTAGGTTATTCAGTTGGAGCATTTCTTTCAGTGGTAGACGGGTGTATCATTGTAAATATATTTAGCTATTATTGGACGACGGTTGTATCGGAATTTTGCGATTTTCCATATCTATATCACTACACTCGTGACTAAGAAGTTTTAACAGAATTAAATACTTCTTCTTAAACTTAACAGAGGTAAAAATAAAGGCTAAACAGAACTGTATAACACTAGATAACACGATATATCGATGTATTGTACTTAACAGAATGAAAATTTTCCGGTGTGTAATAAAATAAAGAATCTGTATTTCTTTACTGTAAACTCCAGTAGATAAAACCATTATTTTATTCTTTTATTTAGCATTTATTATTTATATAGTAGGTACATTTGAAATTACGGATAATTAATCTTCTTTTTACCCTAAAAGCTACTGACTTCCTTATCTGTAAATTTAATGTGATCCACCATTTAACACCTATATGCACGTCAAAGTCAATCAATATAGTATTATATAATGACCGTAATAATAGTCTAACGGGTCAATAACCCGCTTGGTTATAAACAAAAAATCATAATTACTTCGTTCAGTCAACCGGTTTCAAACTTATTTGCATCGTGTCTGAAGTTTTTGTTTTAACCTTCGCCTATTAATACTTAATAACTGATAAGAACAAGCTAAATATTGTAATTTAAATAACGGTTATTTGCTATGTTATAAATATTCAACCGTCAATTAAAACTACTTACAAATCTCTTATTTTTTGAATGTTAAACATAAATATTGTTTTATTTCAACTAATTAATAATACATTATCATAATAAAATGGGGATAGCCATTTACTTTGCTACATATTAATGAATATATTTTGCATTCTATTATTCCACATAAAACAAGAGAAATAAATAACAATAAACCAAAATGACCCAACTCATTGACAACTTACGAATAAAATGATAAATTTAACATGCATGTGTAATTGTCAATTCAAAGTACGAATTTAAGAGTTTTTTCTCCCACGACCATTCATATTAGCATAATATATTGATTGGACCTTAATATTCCGTCAATTAACCTATGAATAAATATAATCGCGGTCTCAATTGGGTCAATCGGGAATGTTCCCGTCATATTTTATTAGGTGGCCTAGACCTGTCACGTTATAACCTTACGTGACACGCCCTATTTATTATTACAAATAGTTTGAGTATACAAACGATGGCGTCAACTGCGGCGCCTAATCGCCGCTAAACTGTACTGGGTCAAGTAATGAACTTATGGTAAAACAGTAGTGTATTGTGTAAGACGCAATCACTGTCGTAGACATGTGTGTGATACACATCACAGTTTATGATTTCCAATGAGGGATAAGATTCTGGATAATTGTTGGATATGACTAATGGTTATGGCTAACACGTTTAGAATATTTTTTGGTATTTACTCACTTTTAAGATAATGCTTATAGCTAATACAAAAAAGGGATATCGCTAGACGTTAAGTCTGGTCAGTCAGGAGCGATGTTTTTCCCTAATGTACTTGTCACTTTTTGAGGTCCTTGGATAATATCATCAATGCTATGTAGAGTCGAACAAGAGTCGAACTAATTCACAACTTCATTTAAATTACTATTTATTCTCTACTAATTTTTGGAAGTATTTGAAATCTATGAGTTTGTAACTTACACCGTCTCTTGACATTGCTCTCGCTGGCTGCCCATTGAACGAATGGTTACTTAACACCAACACTTCGCGTGGTGACGATTAATATGACGTCATTATTTTATACGAGACCTTGAAATTATAGATTAATTGCATTCTTGCTAAGGTTATTTCATAATCTTTTGAATTTATTAATACATTGTGTATTTATTTGATAATTATTTTATATGGTTAGTTGAAGAGTATAGTTTGACTTCGAGTATCAGTTTTTATAGTGTAAGTAAAGTTGTAATTATCTTATCTATGGCAAAAGCTTTTTGCGCTTTACGCCTTTGCAACTTCATTACCATTCTAATTATAGGTTTCAATTAAGACATTTGCTCAATCATTTATAGTTTCATCAGATATGTATATCTTATGAGTTTCGTCAGTGCGAAACTTACCTAATTTTTTTTTTATATTTTGTCTGCACTATTTATACTTTAAATAAGTAAATAAACTTAAACGTTTATTTATTTGGAGATGATAAATGTAGATCACTGTTTTAGATAATTTATCATATTTCAGAATCGCTGCCAATTATTGATATGTTCAAAATATCAAGATAATTTACATACTATATTGATTCAAAAACCTGATGGAACCAGATTAAATCAATTTTCGACAAAAATACCTACCACTTAAAAAGTATCTAAAATAAGCCTACTTAATACCGTGATGATGATTATGATAATCACGAGGGTTCGGCCAAAATCCAAATTGAGCATAAAAGAACTAATGAAATATTCATCGATCTGGCGCCTGGGACTTGTCAAATTTTAACACACGATCGAAAATCGATCGCAGATAATAAAATGAAAAAATCATTCAGTATTCTCATGGCCGTGAAACAAGATTAACAACACTTAAAAGGTTTTCACGGTAACCTTAAATGGCCCCGCTTATGTTATTTATTCGGTATATTGAATATTTATGGGCGTTTTTTTAATGGGAACTTCAGCTTATAATTGACTCGCCACCCTTGATGGATAAGGTGAAATTCTTTTACTTTCGTTTATAGCGGATTGAAAATAATTGGGCTTTACTGAAATTGTGAAACCAAGATTTATATGCACAACCTATACTACTATAGCTATTTACCTACACCATGCATTGAAGGATGTGTCTTTTTACAATTACTGGCGATATTTAAGGACAGTTCGCATTAGCATCTTTATGAAGGAAACAAGCGTGATTTCCCTGATATATAGTCTTAGTTTTATTAAAAGTTTAATTTTATCAATATAACTTTCCTATATGGACTTCAATATTAATTCTCTACAGAACAAATGTATCAAATCTAGGCTTGGTATAATATGATATGTTCACCATTGTGCTGTCTTGTCTTGTCATAAGAGCTTGTGACTTGTGACAAGCTATTCAATACAGCTTTTATCCGTAAGTAGCTATGCATTAGATAAAGCCTTAATATTGTATATTTAAAGCAATTATTGTTAACTAGCGGTCCGCCCGGACTTCGCTCGTTGTATATGTTTACGTCTTTTCTCCATAAGAACCATCCTCGTACTTCAAAGAATATTACAAAAAAATAATTAACGAAATCGGTTCAGCCGTTCTCTAGTTTTGCGCTTACCAACACATTTGGCGAT
>CAJQZM010038904.1:0-24689 GCA_907164665.1 Colias nastes
ACTAAGGTCAGGTAGCTTTTAGTTATTCCCTTTTGATAATTCTCACTAATCCCTAAAGAATTTAGATTATACTTTTACTTGTATAGTGATAAAAATAGTCTCTTCTTTTTTATTTGAAAACTGTTTATTTTTTTTTTCCATTGAAATTTTATGTAGTCATGGCAATTTTAAGACGGTTTCGTTTCTATTAAAAAATTAATATTATTGTAATGTTCAAGGTAATGGTGAAATATTATACGTAAGTATACAGACTTTAAAGACATCTTTGTAACATATTTCTGATTTAAGACTTGTTACTTATCTTTGAAAAGTTTTCAATAGTTCTTAGCTTTTTGATGTATTTAATATTTATTGCGTTTTGTTTATATTAAAAAAAAAAATACTTAGGTATATTAATATTTAAAAAAGATAGAGCCTCCATCACGGCATGTTATTTCTCTACTCCAATTAAATAAATGTAGTTGATTCATTCATAAATCAGAGCGACGACCTCTTCACAAATTGTGAAAAATGTAACATTTACAGAGTGTATTACAAAAACATATTCCTAGTGAATTTTAACCGTATTTTCATAATTCTAGTCTTGCTGTGGTTTTGTTGAATTTAATAAAGTGCAGCGTTGAAAAGAATAATGGTCTACGTGATAACGATTCGTTTTGCTCTGCTTTATATAAAGAAAGAAAATATATTTTAATGGCTCTGTGAAATACGACTTTGGTATTAAATACAATAACTTGGTGCGTATATTTTATGTAAAGTGCACTTGCAATATAATTAAAAATAAATTTAATAATTTTTTTTGGTAACATCTTGATTTAGATTGACTAAATGTAACTACTGAAGAGTATTGACTATCATTTGCGAATAAAATACGACAGAATAAAAAAATACAGTACAAAGAAATAAAACTGATTAACTATAATCATTTACAATAATATAATCTTATAATTGTAAAGACAAAAACTCTGCAAAAACCTACGAAAATAAGACTTACGAACGAACAGGTACAAAACATAATGTTATGGAAGAAAAAGAATTTTCGTGCGCTGATTT
The DNA here is from genome assembly GCA_907164665.1 of Colias nastes. Classification (NCBI taxonomy): domain Eukaryota; kingdom Metazoa; phylum Arthropoda; class Insecta; order Lepidoptera; family Pieridae; genus Colias; species Colias nastes. The sequence continues at coordinate 1,054 of CAJQZM010038904.1, forward strand.
ATTAAGGTCACATTATGAAAAATAACGTCTAATATATAACTTAAAAAAAACGGAGGTTCTTTCAGTAAACTTTACTCATGTAGAATTATCTTTTATTACACTATAAGTTTGCGTAAATCACGTAGTACACGACTTAATGATAAATTAGGCTGTAATTTTCTAAGTTTTCTTATTATGAACGCTAGACTTCGTAAGATAAATACTTTATGAAACCTTTATATTTCAGGTAAAAGAAAGTCAAAGGCATGAGCTAAATCAGACGGAAATTGCGTCATGGCGGCAGATGAAGAGCATCACTATTGGGTGGAATTCAACTATGTATCCAATGGGCTGGTAAATCGCTTGTTTGATTATGAAACTATTTATTTATTTACAGTTTATTCCTGGCATATAACAGGGTAAAATTTATCTTAGTCCTTAACCACGTAGCACATAGATACAGGATTGAAAGTGTTGGAATGATATTTTGACACTCTTTGTTTTTGGCAAAGAATGAGTGCAAGTTTTCTAGTGAGAAAAATATATAACTACATAAATTTGAGGACTATTAAGTTAGTTTTATTCATAATTATTTGTTATAATGGGTCAATAAAAATATTAGAAAATATAAAGAAGATTTATTTATTTTAGTAGCGCAAGTCGTAGTCCTAACATACTTTATGTTTGGTATTGAGATGATTGATTCTTCCTTATTATAAAGGTTATTAAAATGAAAACGAGAATAAAAAATATGATTTTAATTATAACGATTACATTGTGTGCTGTTAGTTACAAGGTTACAAGAAAAGAGAGTGACGCGAGGTTCCATGATTAAGCACATTCGTTTTACATTAACGTGAAGTTAGGCCAGAGTCCCACCGGTGTTGCCGCCACACCGCTGAACGACGTACGCTGCTAACTTCAGAGTTGTTGAACATACCGCCCGCCTTGGAAGAACTCAGGAAAGGCTTCCAACATGAAGCACTCGTCAGTGAAGCTGGATCATGAGGGTTATAACGGGCAAATATTTGCAAACGATCGGCGTATGATGCCGTGCGCTGTCCGTATTTCAGCCACTCGGGAAATCCCATCAGTCCCCGGGAAGACGTGCATCACTCGACCCAGTTTCCATTTCAAAGGAGGAACATTATCCTCCTTGATCAGAACTAAGCTATTCTCTTTGAGGTCCTCATTGTTGGTTTTCCATTTAATTCGCTGTTGGAGCTCTGAAATGTATTCTTTCGACCAACGCTGCCAAAAATGTTGTCGAAGTTGCTCCACATGGTCATAGCGTCCCAATCGCGTAGGCTTAATCATCGTCAGGTTTTCGCATATAGGTGCAGTTAGTGGTCGACCGATCAGGAAATGGGCTGGAGAAAGTGGGAGAAAGTCATGAGGATCTGAGGACAGAGGAGACAGAGGGCGAGAGTTCAGGACGGCTTCAATTTGCGTTAATACCGTTTCAAACTCTTCACGTGTTAACCTAGCATTGCCCAGCACCCGCCGCAAATGATGCTTACAGGACTTGACTCCTGCTTCCCACAACCCGCCAAAATGAGGACTGTACGGTGGTATAAATGTTAAACGAATTTGATTATGACTAAGAAAATCAGAAATATCACTACCATTATTAAAAATTACTGATAATTCTTTTTCAGCACCAACGAAATTTTTTCCATTGTCTGAAAAGATTTGATAAGGCTTTCCACGCCGTGCTATGAACCGATTTAATGCTAAAATATAATCATGTGTACTCAAGCTACCTACCAGTTCTAAATGTATAGCCCTTGTACTAAAACAAACGAATAAACAAATGTATGATTTTATTAATTTTGCACCCCTGCCCTTTCGGTCCAAAATGAGCAGCGGCCCGGCATAATCAACTCCACAATTCATAAAAGGAAAATTTTGTTCTAATCTTTCCGAAGGTAAGTTGCCCATGAGAGGGGTCAATGTCCTGCCTTTCATGCGTTTGCATACGATAGGTACAATTATGAACAACTTGTTTAGCTAAATCGCGAGCCCTCAAAATCCACCACCTTTCACGCATGGAATATACTAGAAGCTGAGGACCAGCATGAAGCAATCGTTTATGTTCATATTCACATAATAATCTTGAAAAGCGATGCTTCCCACTAAGCAATACGGGATGTTTTTTATTATAATCAAATTCATTCGCGTTAGATAACCTACCACCGACACGAATAATATTTGATTCATCTAGAAAAATATTTAAACCGGCTATTTTGTTATATATCAATTTATTTTTAATATTTTTACTATTATTTAATGATAACTTATTTTTTAATCTATAATATTGTTCACTAAATGATTCTTGTTGAGCAAACCGTGTTAATGTATCAAGTGATCGCTGTAACTCATCTACAGATAAGGAACCGGTTTGTCGCACACGAATGCCGTTGACAATAGGTACTCGGACATTATCAATGAATCGCAATAAATATGCACAAACCCTTTGCAAACGAATAAATGACGAATAACGTTCAAAATCAAATATTGAACATAATTGAGTAGAATGTAAATGAACAGTACTATGTTTAATTTCAGGCAACTCATTATATGGCGAAATAAAGATTTTATTATTGTCTGGCCACTTACTACTTATATCGCGTAAGAAGGCAGGGCCACACCACCAATTATGATTACTATCATACTTCAGCGTGTCTAACGTCGTGCCGCGAGTTATAATATCCGCAGGGTTTTCGGTTCCCTTAACATGTCGCCAAATTGTATCGCATGTTAATTCATTTATTTGTGCAACGCGATTTTGAACGAAGGTTTTAAGTAAATGCGGCGACATACTCAACCAGCCTTGCACAATAGTTGAGTCAGTCCAAAAATATATTTTATCGAAATTTAAACGGAGGGATTGTTTTATTTTAATATATAATCTAGCACCTACCAAAGCCCCGCACAGTTCGAGTCTCGGAACACTTACTATCTTTATCGGTGCTAATTTACTTTTTGCACATAATAAATGCACTGAAACTGGTAAATCACCGTTATTATTACACAACCTAACGTACGCGCACGCACCGTAGGCATCTTGAGAAGCGTCAGTAAATATATGAAGCTCCTTGTAACTATTATCATCAATAACACAACGAGGTATTTTAATATTATGCAAATGTTGCAAATCACACAGAAACTTACGCCATGCAATCGCTATGGTTTCGGGAACTTCGTCGTCCCAATCTAATTTTTGTAGCCACAATTTTTGTAACAATGATTTAGCTGTAATTACTACGGGTGTTAATAAACCTAATGGATCATATATTTGTGCAACGGTGGATAATATGACACGCTTCGTAACTATGGAGTCATGTTTTGTAAATTTAGTTGTAAAATAAAATTCATCCTTTTTTGTACACCAGCCTAAACCTAACGTTTTGGATGAATGATTTACATCAATGTTTAGGTCTTTATACATTTCAGGAGATACGTCGCAATTAAATGTCCATTTATGCAGCGGAAAACAACCCTGTTTTAACAACTTGGATATTTTATTACACAATTCCATTAACGATTCAAGGTCATTACTCCCCGTAATTAAATCGTCAACGAAAAAATCCTCGTTAATTGTTCTTGCAACTAATTCATCATTACAGTCTAAAGCCAATTGTTTTAAGCAACGCATGCTGAGAAAAGGTGCTGACGCCGTTCCATACGTCACTGTATTTAACTTAAATAACTGTAAAGGTAGGTTTCGATTATTCCTCCACAATATCAGCTGTAAATTACGTTGATCCGATTGAATTAAAATCTGTCTGTACATTTTTTGAATATCTGCGCAGGCTACGTATTTATATTGACGAAATCTAAGTAAAATTGAGAATATATCATTTTGTAATGGAGGTCCTGTATACTGTATATTATTTAACGATTTGTTGTTTGATGTATTCGCGCTCGCGTCGAACACAACACGTAATTTTGTAGTTAAACTATCCTCACGATAGACACCGTGATGAGGTAATATATAATGTGGTTTACTTAATAAATCTGGAATACTTTCTGTTTCAATCAGTGTCATATGACCAAGTGTTTCATATTCTTTAATAAAATCGCTATAAAGTGTTTTATAATTAGGTAAACGATCCAACTTTCTTTCGAGAGATAAAAAACGATTTTTAGCCATAGTGTACGAATCACCTAATAACTCAGGTGACTCCTTTAGAGGAATGCGAACAGAGAATCTACCGTGTTTGTCACGTTTTGTAGTCTCTTTAAATACCGTTTCACAATAACGATCATCTTTAGACATGGGAGAAGATAAGTCAGTCAATTCTTCTAACTCCCAAAATTTTTTCAGTTGAGTATTTATCTGAACTAAGTTACACTGAACTCTTTCAGTCTTAAACGAATGACTATTATAAATAGGCCCAGAAATTATCCATCCTAATTTTGAATCATATAGATAAGGACCATTAATAAGTTTAATCTTATCACTATTTAATAAATCCCAAAATACATCCGCTCCTATAAGGATATCGATATCCGACGGTACACTAAACGTAGGGTCCGCGAGTGAAATGTGTTTAGGTATTTGAAACCTTTGAGATTTAATTGATAACGAAGGTAACTTTGATGTAATACGAGGAAGAACCAAGCATTGAATATTTATATTAAAATGATTAACTTTAGAACGAATATTTACTTTACAGGTGTGAGAACATTTTGATACGCTCTGCCCAACACCTGAAATATGTATAGTGGACTGTATTATTGGTATTTGTAAACGATTACACAACGATTCTGTAATAAAACAATTCTGACTTCCGTTGTCAAGGAGCGCCTTAACTGTGTGATAATTATCACTCGAGTCAGAAACGTCAATGAGCGCTGTCGAAAGCAACACGGGTTGTATAGCGGCAGCGGCATTGCACGTGAGTACATTTATACGCTCGGAATGCACTCCCGTATCAGCTGATTTATGCGAACTAGGTATAGACGCGGGAATACTTAATTCTTCACTAGAACTAAGATAAGTAGTATGAAGTAGTGTATTATGGTTCTTTTTGCATAATTTGCATGGACCATATGAACAATCGTTTGCTAAATGGCTATCAGTACGAATACAATTACGACAAAGGTTTTTATTTTTTACAAGAACATGTCTCTCCTGCACAGGCCTGTTTAAGAATTTCGGACATGAATACAAATAATGTTCACCGCCGCAGTCAACACAAACACGTTCTTTTACATTGATATCGGATTTAGGTTTGTTACGAGATGAATTAACTACGTGTGTATGTGTGAGAGGTTGCGACAAGGCTTTAGGCTTACTAAAATATTTATGATTGTTATTATACGAGTTAATATAATTATTATTGTTATGTTTATTAGAAGAAACACCGCGCACATTATTTGTTTTTATCATTTCTAACATATCAGCTCGGTTTCCAAGAAACTCTAATAGATCGCCTAATTTAATGTTTCTTGATTCATTTTTTGACAATAAGGTACCTTTATGCGTCTCCCACTCACGCTCTGTGGACTGATCGAGCTTGGACACAATTAAATAGACAACCAAAGTGTCCCAAGAATCGGTCGGTTCATTTAATGATTTTAATGCACGTAAATTACGTAATGTTGAATCTATCAACCTTCTAATGTGAACAAACGATTCGCTTTGTAGTGCCTGAACATTAAAGAGTGCCTTGACATGATTTTGTACTAATAATCGATTATTATGAAACCTATTTTCTAATAAATCCCATGCGTGTGAGTAGTTTTCAGCCGTGAACTCTAATGCACTAATAACATGAGAAGCAGAACCACTGAGGGAAGATTTTAAATAATGAAATTTCTGTATATCATTAAGATCATCACGACTGTGTATCATAGTGAGATATGAATTCCTATACTCCAACCACTGATCATAAGCACCCTCAAAGACAGGTAGCTTTATTACTGGCAATTTAATAGACATAGAATTATTACAAACCTGATGACAAATAGATTGTGTTTTTTCACTACTGTTAGGATTCACTAAGCACTTCGCGTTAGCCATAATAGAAAAATACTGCTGTTCAAACAATTCTCGGTATTCTAATTGAGCTGCTATATCAGAATCTTCAACTAATTGTTCAATTTTACTCTGAATTTCATTGTAACTTTGAAAAAGTGTACAAGCTGACTCTATTCGTAATTCTAATTCAGTTTTGCTATTAGAATTTAATTCTGATTTGTCTAGTTTTGAAATATATCTTTCAAACAATGTTAACCTGCCTTTTAACGTGCCACGCTGTCTCTTTAAGTCAGCGAGCTGCATATTTATACTTTTACAACTACCTAAACGAGGAGATTTAGAATTACCACCGATTGTATCTTCACAGTCACTCATTTTAGCAGATTATAGGAAACAAGAGTACTTACAAATTCCCGTTAAGCATCAGCACAGCGCCGCGCTGCACAACACGTGCACGAATAACTGAAACGTGAAAATAACGATATTAACGCAAATTAAACGCACAGGAGATGGAGAGAAGAAGGATGGGTATCGTAACCTGACCGGATGCGACTCGACGGCAATCCAGCATAATCCTCTTGCGACTCGCCATGTGCATGTGGTGATGATGATGATGCTTCAAATTAATGATTCGGCTCCGAATGGACCATGTTTGGTATTGAGATGATTGATTCTTCCTTATTATAAAGGTTATTAAAATGAAAACGAGAATAAAAAATATGATTTTAATTATAACGATTACATTGTGTGCTGTTAGTTACAAGGTTACAAGAAAAGAGAGTGACGCGAGGTTCCATGATTAAGCACATTCGTTTTACATTAACGTGAAGTTAGGCCAGAGTCCCACCGGTGTTGCCGCCACACCGCTGAACGACGTACGCTGCTAACTTCAGAGTTGTTGAACACTTTAAGATACCCATTTCGAACATAAAACGAATTTGGAAACAATTTCTATAACTACTAGCCATAACACTATTCAATAACATATACTTAATATGAACTACATCAAACTGCATAAGCCGAGTTCGAGCGCAACCAGAACGTGCCAAATCATGCCATTCTCAATATGCGCGGTTCTCGTATTATTATATTTTATGGGGAACTCTAAAATTGTGACTGAATAACGCCTTCTGGGGCGTTTAAAAAGCAATAACATTACGTCACAAGTCTCTCCGACAACAGGAAAAGTGAATTTGTCCTTGAGTTGTGAACTTTTATATAGATTTACGAAGGGGGTCAGATTTATACGCTTTTTATTGATGTTAAGCGTACGGCTGCTGTTCAAAAGAATGTATTGTTTCAAGAGTACGGTATTGAATCTTCGTCCTTTTCTTTGAGTGAAGTGAAGCATGCATACGTTAGTTGAAGAGGATAGTTGTGTTCTTTGATGACAATGTGTATTCGTATATACAAATGCAAATGTATTTTGATATAACGTAATATTTTTAATGGCATCAACGCATGTCATAACTATTATGTTAATAGTCAATATTACTAGGATCAAGCAAATTTATCAAGAGGAAAATATAATTTACGAATCAGAAATAATTTGTGTTGCTTTTAAGAGTTCTTTAATAGATTAAAATACATATCATAAGAAAGCGTTTCATTAATTTTTTTTCTAGAACAAACCTATCTAAAAAACTCCATCCACATCACAAGTACCAGACGATTGTGAAAATTGTGTCGTAGTAATTTTTATGAAATTTAAACAATTTTCTCAGAAAACCCATACGAATTCAGAAAGAAATCTTATAACAATTTTGATCTTATAAAGCCCTTTCATAAAATATCTTACAATTTTGTTGAGTGGTCTTCGACAATGCCATGGGCTACAAAAGAATCGCTTTTAAGCTGTTTAAAGTATTACTTTTATAAAATGTATTTCATATTCTTTAGTTGGTTATTGTAAGGTAAATCTGTATTGTGTCATAAAATTATTCTGTGATCGGGTTTTAAGCCATTTTGTCGTGAAAATTCATTCTTAGTTTCAAAAGTCTGTGTTATAAATTAAAGAAGAAATAAGAGTGCCAGTAATTTATTTATTAGAAATAAATTGGGAATAATTGACGAGGTATTTTAGTAAGATTATAAAATGATGTGAATTCTGTTTAAGACCAGTATAATAATAATAATAAGTAGAGCGTAGCGCGAAAACTCGTTTTAAAAAATGTTAACAAATGATTTTGTGTAACTTTTATTTCCAATTTGTTTTAATATCGTTCTCTTGCATCAAATAATATGCTACATATATGAATTGGAATGATTTTGATATTATAGTGTAGTCTACGCTATTGGAGGCTTCAGTTTGTGTGTGTTATCTGTTATCAGTCAATGGCAGGGGGCTCGATACAACAGGCTTGGCTCACACTGGTGTAATAAATGTATTTAACTAAGGGCCGATTTTTCAATCCTTGGTTAAAATTTATCCGTCCAATAAAGTATTACACACAGTAGGTACACGAATATTTCAAAATGTCACCTGTAAACTGTCAAATACGGACATTTAGAATACATTTTTGAAATGGTAGTTTAATACGTTATTCGATGAATAAGTTTTAACCAACGATTGAAAAATCAGCCCTAACATTAACAAACGTTACATTTTAAAAGTCAATAGAATATTTATTATTTTAGGTAGCCGCTGAAAAACAAACACTAAAAAAATGGTCATTGAAAAGTGATATAGGAACAATTTGTGTGTAATATTGATATGGTGGCAAAAAAATCGGTTTTGTACTTTTTCGTGATTTTCAAAGCGAGTGAATAAAATTTTGTAAATGACTAGACTAAACCTACTATCCAAAGTTTCAAAAAAAAAAAAAATACTGAGTATGTTAAAAAAACATTGATACCTACTAGCAACCTACTTAAGTAGAGAAATGTCTACGTACAAAAACAAGCGAAGCTGGGCAAATCATAGGTTTACAGTTTATATTTTAACAGTAATATATTATATAAGGTGACACGGGTATTCTTAGTATTTGTGTATTAGTGCCTACCTTGTAGACCAGTTTTGGTTTAGTATCTAAGCTTGACCCAATTCGTAATATAGTTTCACGGTTGCTTTAGTTTTTACCTTGACTGGCTTTATTTTTAGATTTTTAAGAGCACTTTTAAATTGCAGTCGTGTCATTTTTATGTTTATGACTGTACTGTTTTTTTTTTTATTTTAGTACATAGGTATTAGAAATTTTCATAGGAATTCCTCATCTCAAAAAATCTACCTATATACCTAAATTGCTAAAATATCGCTAATATGTTAATTTTCAAATAAATTATTTTAGAAAGCTGTTGTTGTTTTCTATTTTTACCACGATTATTATTTATGGTTATTGTATGACGTGCGTGTATGGGTGGGTGTGTGAATACGTTATTCATAAAAATAAAGAGCAAACTTGATCATGGATGTGTCAGCTTACAAATATGTAAAAATAGTGTGCATGTGTGTAACCTATTATAATATTAGGTATCCTACTAATATTATAAATGCGAAAGTTTGTGGGGATGGATGTGTGTGTGTATGTTTGTTACTCTTTCACGCAAATACTACTGAATCGATTACAATGAAATTTAGTACACATATAGAGATATACAGAGCCTCATATTCAATATTCAAATAAAGATTTATTTTATTTATTATTTTTTTATATAGAGGGTAACTTGGATTAACACAAAGAATAGGTTTTATCCCGGAAATCCCACAGGAACGGCGGTAAGCTAGTACTCTATATACTCTATAGTGTGTGTGTGTGAATGTGTGTATTATGTCTTCCACTGAAAAATAAAATAAAATATCTGCGTGCTACACACATGCGTGTATGTGTTTGTATATTATGTATCTACATATTATGTACAATCTTTCATTGAGCGCCGATCCCATTAATCGTGGCCCGTACGCTAAGAGGCTTACCGGCTCCACTAGTTATTGTATTTGTATCGATGACGTACAATACTAGTCTTTTACAAAGCCCGATGTTCTGCCCATTGAATATTCAATTTATTGACTGTAGCCAAATTAATCTGGTAGGCTATTATATTGGATACTAATGTATTTGGATACATAGAAATATATTATTAGTTAGAGGTACTGGCATTAAGATGGCGTAGAAAAACTTAAAAGTGATAAAACACAAGCTGAAAAATATTTTCAAGGTTGGTATTAATATTTTATTGTGTTGCATCGCATTTCAATTTATTGTGTTTATTATGAAAATCTTTCTTAGTAGGTCTTACTTTTGATTTAAAGTATTAGAAATCAAAGAGCAGCTATGGCTTGCTAATCTTTATTTAAGATATATTTGAAAAAAAATGCAATAAATTTATACAATAATAATTTACGAGCGCAAGTCAACATCACTATATAACAAAATATATTTAAAACTAAGCCAAGTAACGCAAACCACGTATAACTAGAACATTTCATAACCGCTGCGCTGTATCGCAGATTCAATTTTCTTGTTTAGTCAACTTTGGGCTCGGCTCGAATGTTAATCTTTATAGCGGTGTCGTGTTGGCCCCGATCCTTTCCAGCACTACAGTTTGGAGATTAATTTGCGAAGAAACCCCAGAGTGGAACACTTGTAAAGCTGGGAATTCTGTAAATAAAAACAATACTTCGTTATACAATAAATTAGTGTATACGTAGCTTTCATAATATGTACATGTAAATAAAAAATATCATGTTCTTAGTACCTGAACTTTAATTTTACCTTTTTTTTACAAAAAAATATATGAATAGGAATGATCTGAAATACGTAATATTATAATATATAATTATAATAATGCATAATATTATAAGGGAAGGATTATGCACAATACAATATCCTACTATTTCTCGATAACATCATGTGGTGTGGAAACTTAGTTCGGGATTGCCACAATTCATGGCCAAGCATGTTCCACGCTTATATTACTATTAAAATCGATTCATTGAAAATGATCTAAATTTATCTGATAATTTTGGTAGTATAAATTGTAAATAAATTTTAATATTATAATTAGTAGAGTTAAATTATTTTAAAAATCAAATTAACACTTTGATAAGAATACAGTTTTCAAGTCAAAATTGATATAAGTTTTAGTAAGAGTTGTGGATGATATATCAAAGTAGTTATTTAAAAGGAATGATTACATATGGAAATTCATTGTAATAATTCATTCAACATTGTAATTATTATAAATTAAGCATACCAACATTTCAATTATTATATTCAAGGATAGAATATATGCTATTCGAGTACAATTGCAGTAGAAAATCTTGCTGTATAATAAGTTGAGATGTCGCTCCATACTTCTCAAATCGATCTTTTTATTATGTGACATACATACATGGAAATAAATATTGCAATAAAATATGTGTAATAAAGTTCTCCCTAACAACTTAATTCCATTCCAAAACCTCTCTGTTGCCAACAGCAAAATTATAGCTGAAAAAGTCTATTTGATAAGTCAGAATGAATTAATGTAAAAATCCGCTGCCATTAGCAAATCAGGAAGAATAGGATTTTCCCAATGAATTTGCAAAAAATGATAGAATGACATTCATTATCCCGTATATTGTTCCCTTCACAAAGGAAATAATTAATTAGACTCCAAGAATATGATGTTTCCTCTGTTTATATTTTAGCTCGTTACTTGGGGAAAGGTTGTTGACTTGAGTTGGTTTTTGTAAGTGAATTTAAAACTTCTTGAAACTTGAGCAAGCTGTACACTTGTTAGTTGCAATATGCAAGAAATCAATTCTCATTGAAGAAAAATAAATGCAGAAAACGTATACAAGTACATACATAGCTTTATTTATCTTGCGTTGTACAAAAAGGAGTAGTTTTGTAAGGAATTGTTTTCCACTAAACTCCGTAGAATTGGATCTGAAATTCATAGAATTTTCGAGATATTCAACATATTGTGTTGTTATCTATCTTAATATATATAAATCTCGTGTCACAATGTTTGTCCTCAATGGACTCCTAAACCACTTAACAGATTATAATAAAATTCGCACACAATGTGCAGTTCGATCCAACTTGAGAGATATGATAGTTTAAACATGTAGGTACCACGGGCGAAGCCGGGGCGGACCGCTAGTATCTAATAAATATCAACTTAATAGACTGGCAACAAAGCCAACCCAAATTAATACCAAGTATTAGATCAGCATCATTTTCTCTTCATTAGATATAATTGATAACAACAATTATGTTTATTTAAATAGATTTGTTATCTATCTGTTTAAAACCCTGTTTGCCATTAATTTAGCACTCAGCAATAATTGACAAGGCCCTTGTGGCCTGTGAAGGAGTCCGTAATAAAAACTTGACGTCTGTAGTGAACGTGGATTGTGGAAATAAGATTGAAGCGACGCGCTGTCTGTTTAGGAGCACTGGAATATCGCGGTGTGGTGCAAGTCATGAGAGTAGGTAGTGGGTGTAAATAATTATGTAGCTGTTAAATAGATGTATTTATGTAGACGGAGACAAAGACGGAGACAGTCATTAGTACGGACGTCAAACGAAGTGAAGCGCGAGTTCCGTGAGATGGCAGCGTCGTCACAACAGTGAAGTTGACAGCTTACTTCGTGCTGTGAGAGAGATGTGCCATATACTTCACATTCGAACGTCTAAAAGATTACGCACTCTGTGGTCGATTAGTTCGGAGCCTCCGCTACCACGAGTGGATCCTTATTTCCATACGCTTGTTTTTGCGTCGTATTTACAATAAATATTCTGAAAATATCTATTGAAAACTCTTCAATTCGAACCTCGAATTCAACATTTATAGATTAGATCTTTTCATAACTTCCGTATAACCTTTAAAGATTTCATCTAACATTTCCAAATTGCTGCTACCAAAATCACACTCTCTTATAAAATTATAATACCCTAAAATATACAAGTAGCGCCTGTAACTCACAGCCTCCGTGGTCCAGACGTGAACACAATATAATGAGGATTGCAAAGAGGAAAGTTTCAAACTCAAAAGTGCTCCAAGTAATTTTTCCTACTTGATTTAAAATGATCCCGACCGAACCCGGTTTTGGCTCTTTGCTGTACTTTTCAATTGTTGATGCTTCATTTTATGTTGGCATAAAATTGAGTGGTTTGTTGCGGTTTATTTTTGCGTTAATATTTTAAGTTAATGCATTTTAGTTTGTAGTTTTAAAAGCCTTTAATTATGCGTTGTAATATTAAGAGTTTTATTTTAGAGTAGATGTCCTGGTGAACGTTATTCAGCCTTACTTTTATCAATTAGTGATATGAAAAATAGTTTTTGGCCTATTCTCATTGGCACAAAAAAATTATGAGAATTGGTAGAGCCGTTTCGGAGGATACAGAGAGAGATTCCCTCTATACGGCTATTCTTTTGGTGAAAAAAGAAACAGTGCTTTTAAATGTATTCAGTTCGTTATAATATTAAATGCTAATCTAACGAATTAAAAGCGTGACCGCCATTGCCGATAAGTTAAAAGGCGTGCAATGAAAATCGGTGACATTGCAATAAGTGGCCGACCTATTTTTTAGGATAAAGTTTTAAAATGTTATGTTCATTTATTGTGTTTTGTGAATGTCATAATAATTGTAACTGTTTTATGTTTTTCTAACATTTGTTTAATTGATCTACATAATTTAGTGTATATTTGAAGAGAGATTTTAAATCCTTAAAAATTATGTAACAGATAAATAATTTTATTAGTACGAATAATGGATACATAACGTTTTAATGTACTCGTAATCCGCTTTCATCAAACATACGAATATTATTTAAAATGCTTATAATTGAAATTGTTATTTTTTAAGTAATTACCTAATTAATTAACAAAATATCTATCGCTTTTATTTGGGTAAGTTAATATTTATCTTTCTGAGTCTGAGTAAATTATTATATTATCACATGTCTCGAAGAAATAAGTTAAAAGCATTAAAAGTATCAAAGGCTGCTCTTTGAATTCAAAGCGCACGGAGATCATTAGTTAGTCTTGCTAATTTGCAACCATTTTATGTTATCATGCGGTTATTAACACATATCCTTGTAATAACAGATAATCCTCGATAATGGAACAACCCCTCTAGCGACGCAGGGCCGGATTGAGCATAATAATGGAATAAACTTTTGGAATTTATATGTTTGGGAATTCAATTTTTTAATGGTTCGTATCTCTATCTCTTCTTCTCTTTCTTCTCAAAACATTGTATTTTTTTTATAGGGCAGGAGCTTGATGGGCCTCGTGCACGGGCCTTTAAGATCTCTCTAAAAGCAAAATATCAAAAATTCTTCACACATTTTTTATACTGTAATTAAAATTGATTAGACACTCTATTTAATTCAATTATCATATATTATTTTTAAGTAATTTAGTTTTTTTACTACTTATAAGTAAAACTTACTGTTTAATTTATATACAATCGCAATCGCACTTTTTTAAAAGTGCAAAATGCGTTTATTCTTACCCACTCACCCCCTAATCTAAATCTTGAGTTAGCTCAAACTCTCTTTGCCTTGTTATCCCTTAGCAGTGAACAACCGACTAAACTCTACTGTATTCCGTCGCTTTTAGTAGCAGATCACGAGTACTGTTAGAATTCACCCGCAATATGTGGCCCTACTGTGAACTTATGAACGTGGGCCCCAAGATTTGTCAAAGCCGGCCTTTGGAAAAACAACTTGTAATTAAACGTGATACTCTGCGCAAGGGACGTGTATAAGTCTAAGGGTTGTATGATAATCCTCATTTTTTATTATTAAAATAAAATGAATTCTATTTTAGTGAAGATAAGAATGAAATTTGTAGCTCCATCTTAGCGTCTAATATTAAAATATGGAAGCTAATAATTTCTTTAGACGCTAATAAAAACATTCGCTATCAGTTAACAGTTTTTACAGTAACTTTTACCTATAAATATATCCGTAAGAATAGATATTAAAGTAATATTTATAAATAACTTTTTATAACATTAAATAGTTTCAAAATTAATAATTCATTCACGGAATCTAACATTAACAATTAAATAATTGGAAACGACTAAAATAACTTTTTGTTTTTATTAATAATATGACACTCGAACAAATAAAGGCTACAAAATGATAAATTCTCGAATTTCACGTACAGGTCTAAATTCTATTGCACGCCTCATAAGCGAAGCGTTGAGGTGGGTACTACTGTCACTTCGCGCAAAACATCTGATTTTTCAAACTTAAAATGTCTTTATGTATCATACATTGCACTTGTAAGATAATACATACACACACATATTAAGAAAAAACACTATTTTTAACATTCATGATATTTTTGATGTCATTTTTGTTATTTAAACTAGTTAAAAAACAGTTTAAAAAAGTTCTGTCTTGGACGTCCGTGTGTCTGTATGTGCGGAGGATTTTCTTGTTAACACGATAGCGACCGAAATACTTTACTAATCGAGTCTTTTTTTTTCTCTTACGCTTGAGTATGCTCAGGAATAGAACCCTTTCATTTTTCAGGGTCTGATTCGATGTGGTTTAATTGTTATTAAATAAACAAAAAAAAAATATCGACTGAGATTATGAGGCGTGCACTTTTGGATTTTCCAAATTTTTGTAACTTATTGCAAATAATTTAAGTATACAATCAAGTTCTACGCACATTCTTTTTTCTTTTAATATAAAATGCGGACGAGTCAAAGCACAATTATGTATAAAAATAAACGCGCCATTCACACACGTCGTAGTCTTTTTATATGTATGTGAAAGCGCTAAACCTCCGCTAAAGGGCGCCATTCACGGGAACTTACTTTGTCCGTATATTTTCTATTGGAGCATGCTTGTTTCATCTTCGTTTCATCGATATGTCGATTTTGTCTTTCATCTTTTGTTTTATCTGTGGAATCGTTATGAGATTTTTTTCTAATTTGATAGCAATTTTTTTTAAATATGACTTTTGAATTTTGTACAGACAAACTGGATTTTTATATTTGGTATGAAATGAGAAACGTTCTAAGTACACATATAGTAATTATTAAAACAAAATTTTTCACAGGTAAATAAATAGTATTCACTCATTGAAAATGTATATGAATAAAATACTTTACGTGTGATTAGTAGGAATATACTTCAATACTACAAATACTTACATAACTATTATTCATTCCATACTTAATCAACGTTCCCATAAATCTTGTATATTTACGTTCATCTTGAGATTCATATAAATCGCTGCGTTAGCATTTGTCAACGTTAACTCCTGAAAGATGTCGTCTCATTAGCAAGGGCCGAGGTCGCCCTAGAAGCCTATTTGTAGTGGACAAGTGATAAATGATAACCACTAGAATTAACTTAGTAAAGGACCCGTTAGATCACTATTTGGGATATTAGGAATGCGACGATAGAGTTGAATAATTCTGTGTCAAATTGGTTAGGTTAGGTTTGTTGGGCAAATATTTTTTCTAAAATATTCGATGTCTACTTTTTTTTATGTCATGAAACGTATGTTATACTGTTACAGTGCATTTAAATCAAAGGAGCGAATGCTCATTTTAACGTTCTAACCCTTCTATGTCAAATTCTTTTAGTGTAAACAGGCGTAGAGCATTATTTTGATGTTCGAAAAGATTCTATGCAATGTTCTAATACTGAACAACACTGAATACGAGTTTTCGTTTATACTAAAAGACCACGAAGGAATGCTCTTGCTCTGCTTAATTTCAGAAATGTTAATAATTTCGGAGTTATTAACAATAAACGGAATACCTTTTTTTTGCAACTTAATTTGTTTATAACTTTTGCAATTTTTTGTGTGCTAATACACATTTCCGATACATTTTTCTAGACGTCATTCCGAATCAAATGAGCTATCGCACGTATTTTTAAGAGACTTATCTCTATTTTACGCCATTTTCAACTTATCAAGTAGACTATAACTATAACGCGATATTGTGTATAAAGTTTATTTTATAGAGAACGTGATGGTATGTACAGTATCTCCAAAATGGATGCACAGTTTTTAATTATGTTTGTGTGATTTTGTTGTTTGTTGAGTCTATCTATAAAACCTATTTTTTTGTTATTTCGTTTTAAATTTTGAATTCCGCAGAATACAGGCTGTTCTTACAGATAAAGGGATCCATACAACTTACGACACCTTATCTACAATTCATATAGTCGTATATGGAATTGAAATGTAATCTTTTTGAGAAATAAATGTCTTAAACCGGAATAGATACACATACATACACGTAAAACATAAACCTTCAACGCAATCAATTGAAAAACGACTGCGCATCCAGTTATCGCGCGTCCGTAAATCGCAGAATGCATTTTCTCAAGAATGTAGGAAGTAGTTAGCATGATGTCAACTATTTGCAATGCAAATTGCTGCGATAATTCAAGATAGCTGCGACATAGTAAAACTGCGGAATTGTTGAAACGTGCTGAAGTTTTTATCATATCTACGGATGTTTTGGACGGCTCCCGTCCGGTCCCGCTTAGCTTGGAGAAAGTTAAGCGTTTTTTAGCACTGGGAAGCGGTTTTAATGACTGTTTTATAAGACGTTCATTGGATGAATTTTGTAGTGTTTTTAATTTGTTCTGGTGGATCATGGATTCTTTTTAAAGTGCACAAATTTGTTAAGTCTTACTACACTTTTTGCTTGGAGAATGGAGACATAAGTTTACATAGATTTCTAATTATGGTTTGTTAAATCATACATCAAAATAAACTTCATTCATACTTCCATGTATTATAGATTTTTGTATGTAATATTAATTTTCTTCACCTCCGGCAAAGCAAGTTATACAATTTTATTATAATATAAATCTACACTAATCTTATAAAGAGGAAAACTTTGTTTGTTTGTTTGAAATGAATAGGCTCATAAACTACTGGACCAATTTTAAAAATTCTTTCACCATTCGAAAGCTTCATTATCCACGAGTAATATAGGATAGGTTTTATCCCGGAAATTCCACGGGAAAGGGAACTATGCGAGTTTTTCTTTGAAACCGCGGGCGGAGCCGCCGGCGGAAAGCTACTATTATAATAAAACTGTATAATTTGCTTTCCATTAATGGATTATGGTATGGAGAGGACATATACATGTACACTTGAAAGCACGCAAAAATTTATATATCGGTACATGAACGAAATAAAACTTTCAGGAAAAATTTCACCTGCGGCTTCTAAACCAAAACGAACGAACATAATAAATTTATACAAGAGACAAATCGGAAACGTATAAAACAGATTGCCTGTAACATTGAGCGATGTTTAGACAACACCAATCAATCAATCGCTCAGTCGGATACGTGTGTTCTTTTTGTCATAATTTTATTTTCGAATTAATATCCAACCCTTTGTTGTGTTGGATTTTTTGTATTGTTTTTGAAGAGACGTTTATGTTCATTGTTAGTGTTATAAAAAGTCTGAGGTGTGTTTTTATATTAATAACACAACGTTTTTACGATATAGCATAATCAATATTGCAATGCAATCTTATTTTGTAATCTATGTATTTTTTTTTATTTCATTTAATTTTAAACACTGTTGTAATTACGATATAGGGTTACATTTAGTACTCTTTATTAGCACTAAAACATAATTTAAAATTAAATTAGTTTTTCTAGAAATAGAAATGAAGACAATTATTCCGTAGAATTTACAGACATCTGTGTAGGAAGCTCTGGCCGTGTTCGAGTAAACGCAAAACAAAATTAACTTTGTTCTCCTGGTCCATCCAATTCACTTCAATATTGCATTTTAAAATGGCGAAACTGTCTTCCCTCCCGTATAATATAATAGTTTCTGCGCGAGTAAATTAAAATCAGTCCGTCCGTCCGTATTTACACAAAATTAAAAACTTATTTAGAACGAATTTGCGACTAAAAGCAAAAACCGCTGGTCTTAGTGGATAAGGCTGTGCTTTCACTAGTACTCGGCCCTTTTCGAAATTATCTATACTAATATTATAAAGCTGAAGAGTTTGTTTGTTTGTTTGAACGCGCTAATCTCAGGAACTACTGGTCCGATTTGAAAAATTCTTTCGGTGTTAGATAGCCCATTTATCGAGGAAGGCTATTGGCTATAATATATCATCACGCTAAGACCAACAGGAGTTGAGCAATGCGGGTGAAACCGCGCGGAACAGCTAGTATTATATAATTCTAGCAGATTATCAATATTTTTTAGTTAGTGTGAAAGGAAATTTGTTTATTCTAGCCGTCATTATTGTTTATTTTATTTTTTTCCTCAGATAATGTGATATATCATACATAATATAGTTCTAATTTCATAATCATTCCTAGTTTTCTCTCTTTTCATTCCTATTTATGTATTACTTAGTGATATTCATAGAAGTCCGATGCGTATCTCTACATTTTTACTTAAATACCAATTGTCCATACAGAGATATAACACGTCGCTTCAAGAAATCTACCTTAATCCAGTACAGGTGAAAAAACGCGCCATGCATTCCGAGCCTTTCAGCCAGCTCAGATGTTACTAATTAATCTCCAGCATAGTACTGCTTAATCATTTTTAAATTTCCGACTGCATTTTATTTGATAAAATATGAATAAACGGCTTAGTCACTTGTAGGTAGATTTTTAGCGACGTTAATCCTTAAATGCGGCGTCTGCGTCCATTTTATATGAGGTAATTTGATATTGCATTCTCGTGTCTTTTGTTTTGGACGCGGGAGGATTTTGTAATGTAAGAGCATTTAGTGTTGTGTGGACGGGGCTTTGTGATGTATTTAATTTTTGGAGTGAAATTTTGTAAGGGGATATTTTCTTTGATATTCTGTACATTAGAAGTAACAAATATAAAAGAAAGAATAGAAATATATTATCTACCAGTAATTTAGAAACTTAAGGGCAAGCTCCCTAAATTTTATGTGAATTTGCATTAATATTCTGAAACAGTCACACATACAATCAAAATGGAAATTTAGTATATGATTTATTGGGTCTTTTTCTTTCGATGTAAAAGACAGAAACATAATTGTAACATTTTCGCTCGATTCATTTTTTATTCAAAAATGATGCCTTTTTTAAGGATTATTACATTTTTTTAAAGATTTACTTGGACTTTATGTCTAAAATAAATGTTAACAGTAAGAAAATAGAGTTTAGTATCGAATCCCAAGATATTTTTTCTCTAGATCAATTATTACTTTAGTTATAAACGAAATAAGAATTGAGACTTACTTTTCGAGCTCGAACGCGATCAAAGAGCGCACGCGATATTCAACTTTATTACGGCTGTATTAGCGTCTAGTACCGTAACCGGTCTCTCAGTGCCAGAAATGAGAAAGGGAGCCTCCTCTTAATTAGGTTTTTCATTCCGTGTCTTCATCAAACAATACTAACTCGCTCGTGACTTTGTTTTAGAGAAATAACAATTATATCTACAACTAGATTCCTCTTTTAACTTTTATTTTACTCTTTTTGGCCTTTGGAGTTATCAAAATCGAAGGTGTATTATAAAGACAATCATATGATTAAGTATATTAAAGTCTAAAATGATACGAAAGTTATATATTCAACTTGTTACAATCTCTTGTTGTATAATCTGTGACCGGTTTGACCGGTATCCGGGCGCTTCGTGTGTTTCGTATCCGGGTGAACGAGGAAAACGAAATCTCCCGCCGAAAGCTACATCCGGGGAGAATTTCGCAAATAGACAAATATTTGGAGTGTTATAACGTATATGATTTTTTTTGTATGTGGTTCTGAATGAATAAATGATAGCTCTATAGAAAACACTACAATAATTTTATATAATTATTATATAAAATAATAATATATAATTACAATTGCAGCTTATGCATATAGAGCCATCTCTTATAATGTTAACAGAGGACTTCACCACTTGCTAATAAGATGAGATTTATTTTTCTCTTTTACTTAGGTTTCAAAATACCTATGATGACTTTTCCTTTACATGTAAATTAATATGCCTGTGTTTGTTGGTAAGCTTACTAGGAGGACTCATCCATTTTCTGTATATGAAAACTGTGTGTATGAAAAATAAATAAATATATATTTTCAAGCTTGCTTGATTTCGATTTTCATGACCAATATCCACACATGTATATAAATGGTTCGCCAATCTAAAATTTCGAACCCTTTGAAGTATTGAACGAAACAGGAAGAAAAGACCAGAACACATAATTAATTTTGTCCCCATTCTTGCCAGTTATCAGAATGGCACCGATTGAAAGTTATTTTATCAGCGAATTTATGGAGGCTCAATTGATAGTGGATAGGGTGCCCCGATCAGGATTATAGGCTCGGAAACTTTGCGTGATAAGCTGATTGATTGTGTGGGTTTGAGGGTAGTTGCATTTTCTGTAGAGTTTAGAAAGAATGACATATAAAAATTGTGATGGTAGTAGATGTAGATTTGTACACTTCAATGTATCGTGGTTGAATGGTTGAAGAATTAAATACAGATAAAATATAAGATTTGAAGCGGTCTGTAAATTGTGTGAATGTTGATTTAAATTAATAAGAGATCATCTTTGTAAAATTAGGTCTTTAAATTGTGTGAATTTTCTTGATTTAAATTAATAAGAGTTCATTTATTTAAAATTATTCGATTTAAATATGAATATTATCGTATATGTTATGGTTTTGTTGGCTTTTGAAAATTTTAAACATAAAACATTTTATTATACATTTAAAAGTGAACAATTAGCTTATTTGATTCAAATAGCGATATAATTTTTTAAAAGCATCTCTACATTTACCTATTTCTATAACTTTTTATAAAGTTTTCTATTTCACTCGAACATAAACTTAAAGGGGTGGACATTTGTATTTGGAGCGGCTGTCGCGATAACGTAAAGTGCACGAGGAAAGATGCGGGTGGAAAGTAGTATTATATACATTTGTAATAATAAAAGTTTTAAGTGAATGTGGAAATATCACAGAACAGTAAAAGTGGGAAATATTATTGTTACGGAACCTTGCATATTTAGCAGAACAATTTGCAAGTGGAACATTAAATAATGGAATGTCAGTATAAAATTAGCACTAGACAGTTTAAAGGTATGGAAGGTTTTTAACTGTACAAGAGGTAGGTACATATCATAAACAGTGTGCTTTTCCTACATTTCATAAAGAGCTTAATTGTTAAATTTCACACATTCTTTCTTAAACCCAAGGTTAAAAAAAACGCAAAGCGTCAAACACTTATATGTCAGTGTTGTCCATTTTCATCATCAACATAAACAGTCCGATCAAATTACACCACTTTACATCGTACAACACCAATTAAAACCTGAAAATCGTACATCATTTAATCCCCATGAAATTTTATCACAAAGGCATCAAGAGAATGACTCCGGGGCCCATTACAACGCGGTAATTACACCGTAACTGTACGCGGGATAATAATACAATCTATCAATGCCAGATGTAATGACATTTAGGCAGAAAAATGCCTGCCTTCAGGTCACTTGGTATCAAACGGTTGGACCTTGTTTAAGGGGAGGTTGGCGGTTTGGTAAAATCTCTTCATAGGTATTAGCGAGAGTTTTTGGAAATGTTATGTCTGTCAGTTAAGGACAAATAATGTATGAAAATATATGTGAAAAAGTGTTTAATAGAAGTTAGTGATTTTAATCAAGTCCAGAAATTGCCTAAGTCGTATTATGTGTACATGTTATTTACCTATTTTTGGAAGATGTTTTTAATA
Source organism: Colias nastes (assembly GCA_907164665.1). Lineage (NCBI taxonomy): Eukaryota > Metazoa > Arthropoda > Insecta > Lepidoptera > Pieridae > Colias > Colias nastes. The sequence goes on from CAJQZM010038904.1 coordinate 23,691, forward strand.
AGTGATCACTTATTATATTACCGTCTTATATTCCGATCATAATAATATTATCTCCGTTCTTATTCTTCGTAATTGTTCGCGTATAAACACTAATACTACTAGTGTTGATTCTCAATTTTCAATTTTCAAAGCAGAAGAATTTTTATTAATGAAATTACCAAATAAATTTTTCGCTTCTCACAAGCATCGTATATAAATGCTGATTAAATACATATTATGTGAAGTATTTATTATGAAGGAACTAGGATTAATACCTCTATAATATAATTTCTTATAAAATCTTGTTATTTCATACGAACATAAACAATCCGCTTACAACGTTTACACAAAGTATTATGAGTTTATTCCATGTACAAACTTCGCCTTAACAAAAGCAATCAATCTGAATCAAAAATAACTCTTATTTTTGAACATTTTGCGATATGTTCCCAGCTGATAACGGAAGGGTTGGACATATTATGTAATTAAATAAATGTTTTTTTTTAGTATGGCAATTAGTTAATGCGCTTTTTGTTATCGATTTATGTGGTACCTACGATTTTTTTATTGTGGCGGTTACCTGGTATGTAAATATGGTTCATTAAACAGAATAAGTATAATAGTTATAATGAAATTTGTAGAAGCCAGTAGGCATAAGTACCTATAAGTATAGGTTTATAATAATATATTATATTATTATTAGTTATGAAGGTCAGTAAATTTTAAAAAAATGAACAAAGCACATTTACATTAAAACTTAGACTATAGACAGACTCCTTCCAAGACTTTAATGTCTCTCAAAAGTAAAATGAGAAATAGATAATTAACTCAATATCTACGTTATAGAACAGATAGACGATCATTCATCATCAGCCTGACATCTATACATTCATTCCAATATTTATATTTTATTTCATATATAATTAAGAAATAAGTTATCATTGATTTGATTATATATTTATTTATTTATTTATTTATGCTTTATTGTACATACATACCAGGGCAAACAAACTTAGTCTA
>CAJQZM010038905.1:3221-13478 GCA_907164665.1 Colias nastes
TTATAAAAGACAATTAAGAACATCAAAAATAAAGTGATACGTAAATATTTCACAGTGCAATATATTATGTAATTAATAATAATTATATATTTATGAAAAAATAATTACATCAGATTTAATAATCGCAATTGTTTTGAATGTACATATGAATAAATGATTACATCATAATAGTAATAATCACAATTGTTTTATTTCCCATTTGTTGCAACCCTAGCAGCAGAAGTACCTACACTGGCGGCGCGGCGGCATCGTGCGACATCAAAGGCATTGCCTTACTAGGTAAGTTTATAATGATTAACTCTTTAATAATTATTTTTGACTTTACTCATTTCTTTTATTATATAATTTACGTTTTACTTTTACAGAATCCGATTCAATGGATTATGAAGACGAGTCACACAACGCCATACGATAGTGATGATGAATGAACATTTCAATAAATGCATGCGTGTTTTTTTATGTTGTTTTGTAATTGTTAATTGTTTCTTAAATAAAGAAATAAACTAAATATTTAAATGATGATTTGTTATTTGCAACACAACTTTATATTTGAGATTCTTTACAAATGTATATTTAGTTTTGTATCATCAAATTTATAAATTTTATTCCATAGTTTTCAAAATTTAATGTAAATGACCATAAAAACATTAATAAAGTAAATCATTGATGTAAGGTCAGGGAACGTAATACATATATACATCTGACCATGTAGAAGCTAAGTCTTGTTGACTGCTGAAGTCTGTAAAGTTTTGTTGTCTGCTGAAGTCTGTACGCAATGAAAATGTCTGCCGTTTCGAAAATAAGTTTTTAAGACCCTAATAAATAAAATATATGAATGGCAGATCTGGTCAAATACTTTCAAAATTGTATTTTTTTCAGCACTTTCATAAGTGTCTGCCAGAATGTTATCCGCGTGATAATGGTCTGCCATTGTTATTTTCCGATAGTAATAATAATCTATTTTCAAATATCAAAATGGCAGACGTGGTCAAATGGTTTCAAAGTTCGCCAAAAATTTCCACCTGTCTTACCTAAGCGCGCGCCCCGTCCACCACTCTGGGCTTAGTGACTCCTCATCTCATGTATAGTAGGTATTATTAGGGGAATCAACACACAAAAATCCAGGTCTGGTCAAATACATACAGGTAGCTTTGCGCTAGCTCTCTAGCTATTACTTCTTATGGAGAGAAAACGTAAACATGTACCACGGGCGAAGCCGGGGCGGACCGCTAGTAAATAATAAAATAATAAATAGTGTATTAGATTTGTTATTGTATCTTGTATACCTACGAATAATTATTCTTACGTCTTGTTGGGAAATGTTCAAATACCTACCTATTGAAATAATTTACTGTTACAAATCATTAGTGTTATTAGTTTTGAGTGAATAGGCATGGATCAGAAATTCAGAATATAATATGCTACTAACTACTCAAATACATACATGTTTACACAACAAACACCACTGACCTCTATAACTATAAGTTATAGAGGTCAGTGACCGTCAGTGACAAACACTATGGATACCTACGCTCGCGAATGCAAATTCGGTGATTTACTAATTATTGATACCTAGTCATTGAATTCGTTTTGAAATAGCCTGTACTTTGTAATTTTTAGTGTTATAGACATTTATAAAATGTGGTGCTCATTTTTTTGTAATAAATCATCCCGAACGCTATTGTATTTTCGTTGTTTTATTTCAAGTGAACACCTATACAATTTTGTCACGAGCCGCCTCTGGCCTCTGGGTGAAATAAACAAGTCAAATGATTTTTGTTCTAATTGTATTTTGGTAGTAGTTTGTTTAGAATTTACATTACCATTGTTTAATTTTTACCTACTATATTTTACTAAAAGTCGAGTGCGTCGAAATCGTAAATATCTTTTTCACCTTCCTGGTTTTTTTCCATAGTAAATAGTGTTTTAGATTTGTTGTTGTATGAATAATTATTCTTAGCATAATATTATATCATAGGTATATGCTACTTCAAATACATGTTTTGATAAAAAAAACAATAGTGTAATGTAATAAAATAAAACTGCGTTTTATTGTAATCAATTTTGACATTATTTATTTCCCAAAATTACAACAAAATAGTTTACGCCAACAAATATAACTTTTATTTTTATAACAATCCTACTTGTTTTACATTCACGCCATCTAGACTTAAATCTTTATCATTTTTGTATACGTCTGTGTGTGTAAACGACCCTGTATGCAATGACAGATGTTATAATGCATTTTTTTACCGAATTGGGTGGATTTTAAGGCAATGATATGACATATTTAAATAAAATATAATATTCAGTAACCGCCATGACTATTCCTACGACCTTAATCTTTTCCAATTACGCAAAAACTCAAATAAACTAGAAATGTAGAATTCAGCGCCATCTAGCGGGACATTGGCTGGGAACAGATCGTAGCAATCACCTTAAGTGTTGAAAACATTCAAACAACAGAGCAGTTTTTCCCACGCGCATGTGTATCCAGAGCAAAATATGCTTTAAATCTGTCAGCGAGTGACGTCATTCCTCTGAGAATAAGCAAAATTGAGCAGATGTCAAACTTAATGGAAAAAGTGTGTTTGAACACATAAAAATAGATTTTAAAAGAAGCGCGAAAATAACGACTGTTTTAATTTGGAATTTAAAAGAAGCGCGAAAAGGCCACATATAGTGAAATAATTAATTTCCAGGTATTGTAAATTAAAGCAATATAGGTTTTCAATAACATCCGAATTCTGAAGGTTCTGAAGTGGAGTATTTTTGACTATATTTTTAACGACAACTATAATATGAAAAATAATGTTATCATTATTCTGTACAACTTATATAAGAAAAAGTTTTATATCAACCGATAGTCAATAGACGGGTTTAAATAACATGTTTCATATTTGAACTAGATTTTTTGTAAACATTAGTTTTGAGCTCCATCTTCACAGAAGCCGTTGTATAATTTTGTACTTTACAAGATTGTACAGATAAATATGAAACATTATGTACTTTCTGTCCATTGAGTTACAAAGATACAAACATCCTGTTAAGATTTTCAATGAGTATTCTGTAGAATTAAATCAACTTTGACAACTCAATACAAAATTAACTAAGATAATTCATTAATATAAAATAATCCATTAATAATCTTACTGGAAAATCTGTTCGGTTTATTTGTTAAATCTCACAGGTAAATTTAAAAATAAATATCTGGTTAGATAAAACATTAACATATTGATTGAACAAGTTTTAAATTGTCACGTGAAAAGGTCATGTTATTGTGTTTTCATAAAAAAATAAATTGTCCATATAAAAAAAAACCTATAGTTTTTTTGTCAATATGATACCTAATATTGTGAATTGTGATGTAAACCTGTTTCTTTCTTTTAATGTAATTTACATGTTTTTTTTTTCTTAAATAGATTAATGATGATTTATGTTCATTGGAAAGTACGCATTATTTTCTATTTTACTAGCGAGTAGCGACCCGCCCCGGCTTCGCACGGGTGCAATGCTGATACTAAAATATACACTACAGAAAAACTGTGAACGTTGTTATAAAAACATAGCGGCCCGCTCCGGCTTCGCACGGTTATCTATACTAATATTATAAAGCTGAAGAGTTTGTTTGTTTGTTTGTTTGTTTGTTTGAACGCGCTAATCTCGGGAACTACTGGTCCGATTTGAAAAATTCTTTCGGTGTTAGATAGCTCATTTATCGAGGAAGGCTATAGGCTATATATCATAACGCTACGACCAACAGGAGTGGAGCCACGGGGGTGAAACCGCGCGGAGCAGCTAGTAAAATATATAGCCGGGCGGCCGGCCGGTACCGCCGCAAACGCTACGTCCCGCAATTTTTAAATCTGTAATATTTTCCAAAATATTCACTTAAATCATACGGTGTAAAGGGCCATATAGATCTATATTAAATGAACAATGTATTCAAGGTATTTAATTGGTTAAGGATTAATGCTGTATTGGTTAAAATCGCTTCGAAAATTAGCCATTATTTGTCGTAAAAAGTAAATGAAAAATAAAAAGTTATTGTGGGTTATCCATAAGAGATAGACATATACCATCGCGGACTTTTCTGTAGACCTTTTCAATGTGTACAATACTTAGTACATTATTTTGATAAAACTCGTAGGGTTCAGCCTGCGTTTGCAATGTAAGCGGAAAAAATGTAATTATTTACGACATCACATTAGAAACCTCAAAAATAACAGTACTTCTCCACTATTTAATGGATATTATTATACATATAAACCTTCCTCTTGAATCACTCTATCTATTAAAAAAAACCGCATCAAAATCCGTTGCGTAGTTTCAAAGATTTAAGCGTACAAAGGGACATAGGGACATAGGGACAGAGAAAGCGACTTTGTTTTATACTATGTAGTGAGTAGTGATTCTTACTGGAGATTATGGAAATGGAAATTGGTAAAGTTGCTTAAATTAAAAGAAAATCAATACATTTGTTTGGTGATATGTGCGATTAACATACTGTTGTGAGAGTGTCGACACACTCCTTTCCCACGTCAGATAAATAATTAATATACGGAAGCTGTCACAGATATTTTGGGATTCAAGCTAATAGGGCTGTCAATAGCATTAATACGAAAGTTTGTCTATTTTGATCAAAAGAAAGCAAAATGAGTTCATATAGGTATAGATTGAATTGGTACACAGATAACGTTTATGGTTGATTATCGTATTAAATCATCTATTTTTTATGGGCAAAGGCGGGGAAAGAAAGTGAAAGCAATAATTGCTATTGTAATTGAGAAAGAAGGACAGAAATGATAGAGCCTTACCTAATGTGAAAGATTATTTAAAGGAAAATAATATTTTAATTAATTAAGATAGGTAAATTATATCGTGAAATGTGTGCAATTTTTCTATACTTACGCAAATCAACAATTCTTGTATTTTTTTGACTGACAGTAACATACAAGTACGCATCAACTTAGTCTTGGGCGTGTGACAACCCTGAGTCCCCTTTAAATAATTCATTAAACATGTGTTTAGAGAAATGGCTCATTAAAACTATCTTAGCAGGTTTGTTTTATGTTCGTCATATGGTTAGCATTAATTTGGTAAATAGGACTGTCATAAAACTATAAGTGATTCATGTGACCATTTGTTATTGCTAATTTGGAAAATTGAAGAATGTAGGTAATTGTAGGCACAATATGACGTATTGTGATAATAAAGATTTTGTATAAGGTGATACCTATTAACGAAACGTTTAACTTCACATAAATAGAATATTAATTACATTATTATACAATTGTAATAGGCCTATTAAATAGACCAGTCAAATATGAATTTTAAGGGTGGCAATTCTATATTTTTTATCAACTGCAAAATAAAAATGACTGTTGAAATTGCTAAACCGTTTAAATAATAAAAGGATTGCCACACTGGCAGCATTTATTTGTTTCATACGATAATAATTGAAGACAAGCTCACGAAATTTAATGTCTTATTGAAATCAAGCAAATTTAGATCATAAGTCGTGGTGATAAAGTCGATGTTTGACTGAAATTGTTTTGTATGATGTGTCGTAGTGTTATGTATCTATTATGTATGTTTGTGTGAATGTAATAAAAATTTCGGCAAGTCAAAGGTTATGCTTTCCCAAAATTATCAGTATTTTCGTAATGTTGGTAATTTCATTTATTAGTCACGTTATTACTAATAGTAATGCATATTTTCAACATAATAGTCCAATAGTTTTGGTTACAAAGGTTTCCGAATTTCAATTGAAATCAATTATTAAATTATCCGCATAAATATAATTATTAATTATAAAGGTGACGTCACAATATTATTTAAAAAGATGAGGGCAAGGCGAAGCTAACTAAATGTTTTATTGATGCAAATTAAAAAAAATATAAAAAAATTCACATACCGTATCTAACTATAAAATTTTCAACAGAAATTGATTAAAAAAAAAATTAATATCGTCAATCAAATATTCAATTCTAGATCAGCATATAGGTAACCAGACATACAAAAATTCACGTTGTTATCTGAATATATTCCACACGCGTTATTATAACTTAACTATCAATTATCGAACAATAAGGTCAGAAACAATATTCCCATATTAATCAACGCCTAAGTGTTAAGTTTAAGTGTTAACTTGTAACAAATTAAGTTATCAAGTACTTCAATTGTGGGAACTTAATGGTTAGTTTTTTGTGAGTCACAATAATTTAAATGTGTGATTTACGTTTTCTTAAGTTTTATATCCTCTAATATTGTAAGGTTATTTTCTCGAGTTAAGTTTTATATTGACATACTTGTGAAGATTTTTAATTATGTTAGTTTTAAGATAACGAAAACGAAATAAACACAAATGGTAAGAGTATGTTAAAATTTTATAATCCGAGCAAACCCGGGACAAGTTCTAATAAGCAATGCTTATTCTAATTAGCCTTATGATATGTAAAAATATTATTATTTTTCGTCAAATCTGTATGCTGATTTCTTGGAATGACATATGATACTTAATCCAAGAACCACGTTATCTCAAAATACCAAACCGTTGTTTACATTCTCCCATCACGTTTTGCTTAAAAGTAGGTAGAGAGTATTTTAAGATTACATGCAAAAATTTCATCAAAATCGTCAAAGTTCAAAAGGAATATTCATACAACACTCTTTAGTATATATTATATAATATTAATTTATAGTCATGTATTTTAAATCTCATAAACACAGTCAACTAAATAAATCACATCCCAAACGGGTTATGAAAGCGGCATAAAATGAATATTTACCAATGTACACATCTATAACGTAGCCAATCTATATATCCTATATCTAGCTCAGTCGTGGTCGCTCCAGGGCATCGGGTCAAAGAATAATAAAACAGACACGCAATATTCCGTTTTGATGTTTTGTATTGGATAGCGTGTGAATGCTAGGATGGACAAAAAACTAATTGTCGTCCTAGATTTTTATTTTATTTAATTAATTGCTAATTTTTGTATATGGGAATTTACTTAGTTTGTTGTTTTTGTGTTATATAATTTTTGTTTGTTTAAATAAAAACCAACTGAACTTTATTACACAAAAGATGTCGTTGGTTTTAAATGAGCTATGTAATTGCTTATACAATTCAATTTAGTAATTAACCAAACTAAATATTCCTAAATTCGAAATAAGCATACCACAGATAAGTTTTTTCTGAAATAATGCTTATTTACTATCATAATATTAATATAATTTAAATATTTTGTGTTCCATAATATTGAGTAGGTAAACTGGTATTTCCTGAAAAAATATCTTGCACTACAACACAAAAAAGGAAGTACTACATCTATAATCTTTGGACATGTTGCAAAATAGTTTAGACGCATTAAAATATGTGAGAGGGTCGATATCTCCGTCTCGCTCTGCCCGGCGGCTACACTTTGAGTAACTAGGTGTGTTTATGGTTGATTATTAATGGTGAAAAGTATTCTTTATTGTCTTTGATTTCTTTGAGCTTATGTTTATGGTCAAATGAGTGCTTAGTGTGAAGCGTTTTAGCTTTGTTGTGTGCTATTTACATATAGTGGATTATTTGCAAAACATGTTGGGGTGTGTCATTACTAATTACATTAAATTACAGTTAGTTAATAAACAATTAATATAATTTCGCTGTGTTTCAATATACATTTCAAAATATCATTTTAAATTATTATTTTAGCTTAGTAAAAGCTGATTTTATTTAAAACACAACACACCTTACAAATAAATGAATCTAAAATAGGACTAAGGGCTTAGCTTTGATTTGAGAAACCTTAGATCGAACTAAGATAAGACTATATTAGAAGGGAGAGTTCGGATTACAATTTATAAGCACTAAGTTTATGTCTTATATTTCATTTGTAGTACCTACTGAGAAGTAAGTAACGTTGGTATCGTATAAAATATGTTGTATTTAAACTGTAGTTTACTCAAACGTAATTAATTTGTGTTAATGAAAACATCATGAAATTATCAGTTTCAAGTTCTTTACATTGAAATGTTGTTTAAGAATATGAAAATATGTCGACGTTCTTGAATTAGTTGATTGGAATTTGTACCGATTAGACATTGCAAATTGTACCTTATATCCAATAAAAAGCACTTACCAGTAGGACAGTCGCATTCATACCGCAGCTGGTCCAACGGGGTGCACCTTCCTCCATGCAAGCATGGCGACGGTTCACACGGCACGTACTCCGCGTCACAATCCCGCCCGGTGTACCCCGGCTCACACACACAGGTATACGAGCCGTGGGTGTTGAAACAGCGCCCGTGGTGACAAGGCCCAGAACCACTCGAACATTCCAACACGTCTTCAGTACATCGCGCGCCGGTGAAGCCGGGCGGGCACACGCAAGAGTAGCCAGCGGTCGTTGTATTGTCGGCGACGCAACGCCCTCCGTTTCGGCAAGGCTGGGAGGCGCAGTGGTCCTCGTGGGAGCATTCTTCGCCTGTAACAAGGGGTAGTGAATTCATGAGTGACTTTAATGTTCTGTTATTGGTCATTTTAACCAGACTAGACAAGAAAGAGGAAAATCATGTTCGACTAGGATGTCCTTGATTTTAGACCATTCTTCTGCAAACAAAAGTACGAAAAGTTTAATTATTATAAAATTTAGATTAAAGCTCTTTTTGATCAAGCCGTATTAAAATAAAACTAAAATGAAGAAGCCGTCATGATTTTTAACTAACGAAAGTGTTCACAAACTACACCATAAAACAGGATATCAAAGTATGGTTCACATAATTTATATTCAAATCCTTGATTGGCCAACGTGTGATATTTCTCGAAACATCTTCCATTCATCAATTTGATATGCTTCATTTATATTCATATAGCCATAAATTTTAATATCTCATTAGAACGACAATATTATGTAGACTAAATTTATGTTTAGGGAAAATGGTAATTATTTATGGAATCAGAAGGAATCCTCTATATTAGTTTGTACTTTTATCTACCTATTTGAACAGTAGCAATCCATAATAAATTGTTGGTATTTAAATAAAATCACAAAAAAAAACTACGTTAATATTAACAACGCCTATTCGAAAATTTGCAATTATTAATTTTGATTTAGTTAATGGAAAGTTACGATATTATATTCTAGAGCCTTCCTAGATAAATAAGCTATCTAGCACTGACATAATTTTTCAAATCGGACACCTAGTTCCTATAGTAGGGGAGCCCAGGATGCTAAATGTGGATTTACTCGAGCGTCACGGGAACCTATTAGAATTGGTAGATTAGACCATAGCGAGAAAAAAAGGTCCTATAATGTTTTCACTTTTAGCGGTGGGGAAGGGTTTTTTGATTTTTTTTAATTTAAAAAAGAAAAAAATTGGCTTGGAAATACTCAAGCGCGTTAGATATTGATATTTTGCATGCTCCAGGACGTCACTGAAAAAAAGTATACGTTAATCTGACGATTTAAGTGGCGATTTAATCGCTATGAAGAAAGGGTAAAAAATTAAAGTAATATTATTCGAGCGCGTCAGATTAATATATGGGGGGGGTTAATTACAATATAAGAAGTCCCCATTTCGCTAATCTGACGATTCGAGCTCAACCTTAGGGAATTATGGATTATTCAAATTTTCCAGCGGGGCTCCTGAGCGCACCCACCAACCATAACTGCTCATATTGACTAGAGGTACTAATGAATAGCTAAGGTACCGTCCCTTATAGTAATCTGACGCGCTCGAGTAAATCCCAAAATCCCCTCTTGGGCTCCCCTACTACTGTGTTTGTTTTATACAATCATTATAAGGAAACTTAGATCATTAATGAAGTATGAACTATATATATTTATTGCTAGATTTCGGCACGCGGCTTCGCCCGCGTACGACAGAAACCGCATAGGTCCTGTATTTGTGGGATTTCGATAAACTATAATATGTCATTTCTCTCTCTATATATCAATCGTTTAGTGGTTGCAGCGTGAAGTAGAGACAGACAGATAGAGTTACTTTCAACTCATGAAATTATTGTATTGTCGTACACTTTTAGATTGAATTAAAAGTAACTTAAGTTTAAAGTGGGTCAAAATCGAGTCTAAAGGAGTCAGTTACATACAAACATACAGGTGAAGCTAATATAAGCATGTCAATATTAATCATAGTAAACAGAGGTAGTAAAAGAGCATTTAACTATAAATATCCTGTTATTTAATAACTTTATTTGCAGAATACAATGGAAACAAAGATAGTTTACTCTGATACGTTATTGCG